>PVKP010019875.1:0-41646 GCA_004027715.1 Plecturocebus donacophilus | reverse complement strand
CAGCACTTTGGGAGGCCGAGGCGGGTGGATCACGAGGTCAAGAGATCGAGACCATCCTGGCCAACACGGTGAAACCCCGTCTCTACTAAAGTACAAAAAATTAGCCGGACGTGGTGGTGCGTGCCTGTAGTCCCAGCTACTTGGGAGGCTGAGGCAGGAGAATTGCTTGAAACCGGAAAAACGGAAGTTGCAGTGAGCCAGGATCGTGTCACTGCACTCCAGCCTGGCGATAGAGCGAGACTCCGTCTCAAAAAAAAAAGAAAAAGACAAAAAGACGTTCTATAGGGTTATAAAATAATTTTGAAAATTGAATACAGAAATGATACAAAGAAACTGAAGTCTACTTCAATATACTCCCCTTGAAATTCTCAATGTTTTGAGTATGAAGTTGTAAGTGATGATAAATGAAATGAACCTCCCAACAAGAAGCAGCAACTCTTCAATCCAGTAATGCTGAGGCAACAGAAAGGAAGCAGACTGAGGTTTACCCCATCCGGGTCAGAACTCTTGTAAAATGCCCTGTGGCATTTTGATTTCAATTCAACACCTCTGTGTCTGGGAATAATCACTCTTATGGGTGCTTCTTGGTGGAGTAGTAATACATTTCTACAGTTTCCTTGTTGGCATAGAGGCTGTGCTGTGCCTGGCAGTAATCTCCACTGCCCTTCAGAAACTCCATAGATGTGTGACCGAGAATATCAGAGAGTATGCTGATGCACTGAAAATGGTGGCCTAGTCCTATAGCTAGTCCCCAGGTGGCAGTGGCGGGGGGCTGCCGGGCAGGAGGTGGAGATGTCGTTGTGGGTGCTGGTGGCTGCATTGCAGGCAGCCGTGGGGGGCATCAGACTCTACCATGCAGTGAGAGGCTCCTGGTTTGTTTTCAGACATCAAAGTTATACTACAAGGCATAATCCTGATTCTTTTATTTATTGAAAAATATTTGAGTACCTACTTTCTGTCAGGCACTGCTCTGTGTATTAAGAATACAGCAATGAATCAAATAGAATTCCTGCTGTCGGGTAGCCTATATTCTAAAGAGGGAGGCAGAAAATTAGTTCATCAGGTAATCGCAGAGTTTGTCAGGTGATAAAGTGCTCTTGGGAAAAGTAAAGCCGGGAAAGAGGACAGGTGAGTGATGTGGGTCTAAATGAGGTGAAGAATGGTGCTCTAGAAAACGTAATTGTTCAGAAAAAAAAAGATAAATGATTCAAAAAAAGGCTATGCTTATATTGCAAGTATTCCCTCTGCAGCTGCTGAAATCAGACTCAAAGGGATGCTTGTGAAACTGTATTTGTCAGTTTGGGGATGTGAGAGAAGAACAGAAAAGGGGGTCGGGGAGCAGATTGGGTCCTTCCTAAGAGTGGATTGAGTGCTTGAAATATATCAGATACTCAACAAATGTGCATTGAATCAGAGCATAGTCAAGCTTCATACCTCTCATAAATCGAGGTAATGTAGCAGTCCTATCAAGAACAGTATTTTGAAATGCCAGTATGATGGATCTCCCTCATAGTTCAGCTGGTTTCTGTCTCTGTACCTCATCCATTGGATAGTCCTCTGATGGGAAAAGAACCAATGTTATCTCGGAGGAAGACAGAGCATCCTATAAGGGAAGTCCCAGCCACACATAAGAAAGGAGGGAACATCTGCCTTCCTAGACCCAAGGGATAGTGTAAAAGAGTGCTACAGAGTTCCCTCTTTGCATCCTGTCCTTGGGTCAAACATTGGGGTAGGGTAGATGGTGCTGGACACTAAACATTTGCTAGATATGGGAGAATCTGGAACATCAGGGATTAATAGCATGCTTTAACCCCACTGTGCCTGAGGAAAGATGCAAACCCCTGGTTAAAAACATTGCACGTGAATACATGTCCCAGGAGCAGTAATAGAGAGATGGCCAGGGAGAAAACTCAAAGGTAGAATTCCTGGCTCCCCAGGACCCATTCAGCATCTAGAACTACACTGTCCAATATGGTAGCCACTAGCCACACAGGCTCCTTAAATTAAAATTTAAAATAACCAAGATTAAATATAACTTAAAATTTGTTTTCTTAGTTGCACTAGCCACATTTCAAGTGCTCAGTAACTATGTGTGGCTCAAGACTACTGCATTGTACAGTACAAATAAAGAATGTTTCCAACACCATAGAAAGTTCTATTAGGCAGCAGTAGTCAGCAAACTTTTCTGTAAAGGGCTTAAGAGTAAATAATTTTAGCTTTATGGACAAGAAAGTCTGTATCATAATTATTTCAATACTATTGTTTTAGCATAAAAGCAGCTGTAGTCTGTATGTGAATTAACAAGGATGGCCATGTTCCAACAAAACTTTACTTACAAAAACAGGCTTTAGCCTGAGGGATGCAATGTGCCTGTCCCTGGGATAGAGGCACCAAAAGTTCCTACATGCCTCAGTAAAGGGACAGAAGCCACTGAAAGGATCAGTGAGCTAGTGGAGGCCTGGGCTAGGACCAAATTACCTGATCTGTGCACCCAAAGGTAATACAGGTCCAGGTGCAATTCAGACACATAGGCCAAGGGCCAGACCACAAACCTGCACGCAGATCGAAGGCCATCCTGAGAAGGAGCAGGAAGAGAGGAAAGAAATTCAAAAGACCAACCCCAAATAATTCAAATGATCTAGAAGAAACTGTTTGAATGGAAGAGACAGTGATACTGTCTGTTGGCAGATGTAGGTGGCCCCACCCACTGTGGCAGTCCCACCACTCCCCACATCCCTAACCCCCTGAGGGAGTAGGAGCTTAGGAGGAAGTTTAAATGTGTTTTTAAAAAACAAGCCACAATTTCCTTGGCTCTCCAAGTTACAGTGAAAATGAAAAGTCAATGCTGCTACACAGTATTTTCTCACGTGTATATAAAGACACTTTAGAAAGGAAATCTTTGCACTCTTTCTCGGAGCTCCGCTTTGGGCTAATTCATCTCTACAGCCCCTCCAGACCTCCTTGTGACTGAGGATATACAGTAAGATCTTGTGTGAGGGGAACACTGGCCTGGAGGGAGAAAGTCTGGGCTCCAGCTGTGTGACTTATACTAAACTTGTAACCACTCTGGGCTTCAGTGACCTTCTGTCACATGAGAAGACATGAAATGACTCCTAAATTCTTATCCAGTTTAGAGATAATAATTTTATGATTCATCTGAAAGAAATCTGGGGTCATGGCCTATGACTGTAATTAACATAGCCTGATCGCGTGTCAATGGATTAAGTCTTAACTTTACTATTAAGATAAAACTGAACAAGCTAAGTTTCTACCAGTTCACTGAAAAGTCCTGATATTGAATACTTGCATAGTTGTAAGGACATGGTATCAGTCAAACTATATTAGTCATCTCAGGCTGCCATACTAAAATGCCAGAGACTGGATGACTTAAAGCACATTTATTTCTTACATTTCTGGAGGCTGGAATTCAAAGATCATGGTGCCAGCATGGTTGGTTTCTGGTAAGGGCTCTCTTTCTGACTTGTTGACGGCCACCTTCTCACTGTGTCCTCACATGGCAGAGAGAGAGAGAGTGAGCTCTCTGGTGGTTCTTCATTTAAGGGCATTAATCTCATTATGGGGCCTTACCCTCATGAATTCATCTAAATCTAATTACCTCCTAAAGGTTTTATCTCCAAATACTATCTCATTGGAAGTTAGGGCTTCAACATACAAATTTTGAGGGAATACAATTTAATCTATAACACAAGGCTTCAAATTACTGTAAGGTAAGATGCTGACTTCTTAGAATTTTGCAATCTGCTCATGAACAAAACAAAAGAAGATATGTTTCTCATTAGCAAGAAATTTTTGAGAAAGGAATATCAAGTCGTGTCCCACCTTTCTGACATTCAAAGCAGAGGTGGGATGGGAGGATGACTGTCTCAATTACCCACTATCACAATAACTAATATTTACTAGACAACTTACTATACACCAGACACTCCTTGAAGTGCTTTACATATATCATCTCATTTCACTCTACAATAACCTAAAGTGATAGCCTTTATTACTAGACCTATTGTAGAGATGAAGACACACGAATACTCAGAGAGCCTTAGTAGCTTTCATAAGGTGTCACAAATAATATGAGACTGAGTCCAGATATAAAACTCAGTAGACTAATTCCAGAGCCTGTCCTCCTAATCACCATGATCTACAACCTTCAGGTTGTACACAAGTCAAGAGTGCCTGTGCGCATGCACATGTGTGCACACATGCACACACACAAATCAGAGATGTGCTTGAAAACATGCATTTAATTTATTCATAACATGTGTTAATTAATGTATTAATGCCCATAGTTATTCACAGTCTACGATGGACTTCTTTAACCAAATAAGCAAAATGCATTCTCCCAACATCTTGATGGGATTAGAATTTCAGAAAATGAGAGTTTTGATGAGTGGTGAAGACCAAGAAGATCTTTTGAATTGGGGCCTTTGAAGGAGGAAAGGTCCAGGTAGAACATTGAACTCAGAAGCCATGAACAGCTAGGGTATGAGACAAAGGCTCGAGTGCTTGATGAAAGAAAAAGGATGGAAAAAAGAGGAAGCCATATTGAGGTGAGAACTACAGCAAGTGAGGTGTTCCCACTCCAGAGCTCTGTGTGCCAGACACTGTACAAATTCTTCTTGCAATAATCTGTAGTCTGTACACAGCCTCCCTAGGACAAGTCACTTTTACCCTTTTGCCCAAGATGACCAAAGTCAAGTCATTAAGACCTCTTTTTATGCCAGCCAGGTGCCCAAGTTTGGTCATTCCTGGCTGCCAATATATGATGTATGACTTGTGTTAAAATGTGACTGCATGTGGAACAACACTCAGGAAGCTCAGAAAGTTCAATGGTTGAGTTTAAAGACAATAGCCCAGTTCAATGACAGAATGGATGTGCAACCAGTCATCCTAGCCATCAGTTTAAATGACCGCATAATTTGAAATGCTGATATGAAGCTGTCTGAGACACTAGCTTGGTTACCTGATGATCAAGTTCACTAGATGGCTAGAGCTGAGCAGCAAAATCTGTAAGTGCAGAGATTTCCTACCATGTTTTCCCATCATGCTAGGACTTCTTGAAGACATCTATGATCTCACAGACTCTGAAGTCACAATCCACTGGATAGTTATTCTTTGGAAGTGGGGCAGGCAATGGGAAATGGATATCTTTAATCAATTCATGAAGACCTCCTCAAGGCTGATAATCAGTAGCTTTGCTAATAACAAGGTCCTTTACTCTGAGCGCCTCAGCCGACTTTGAGACCTTCTGTGCCTGTCCTCTTCATATCCATGCACTCATCTCTCTTCACCTTAACCACTCAAAGCTCTAACTAGGAAATCTTTGCCTGACCTGGGCAATTCCCTGCCTTTCTTTTTCATAGGCATTGTGTCTACAACTCTTTATTCCTCTCAGCTTCCTGAACCATTCACTTTCCTTATTTAAACCCTTTTCATAGCCCAGATCTTGGTGTCTAATGTCATTCTCTGATCAAAGGAACCAGAGTTCCTTCAAAAAAAAAAATGAATGATTTTAGGACTGGGCAGGAAATATACAAGTCTGGAGCATTTTATAGTGCCAGAAAATATGGAAGTGCTTGGAAAAGAAATTGATGGGATGTATTAGTCTGCTAGGACTGTTGTTAAAAAAAAAATGCCACAGACTGGGTGACTTAAATAACAGAAATTTATTTTCTTACGGTTCAGGAGGCTAGAAGTCCAAGATCAAGGTAATGTCAGGGTTGGTTTCTGGAGAGGCCTCTCTTCCTAGCTCGTAGGAGACCACCTTCTCAGTGTGTCCTCACACGTCCTTTCCTCTGTGCATGAGCGCACACGTGCACACACACACACACACACACACACACACACACAGACTGGGGAGAGACAGAGGAGAAAGCGCATGAGCATGCTCCCTTGCTTCCTTATGTCCCTTCTTATTCTTATAAGAAGCACACGAGTCCTGCTGGATTAAGGCCCTTCCCTTATCATCTCATTTAACCTTATTACCTTCTTATAGGCCCTGGCTTTTCAAAAGGACACAGGTGCCAACTGAGAGAGCTTCCACTGGCAATGCTGGAACAATCTGAGCAACGAAATAGAGTAGTAATGGATTATAGCCCAACGTATAAAATATCCATGAGGTCATGCTGATCTAAATACGATTACACAAATTAATAAAGGGGGTCAGGGGACAAATCTCCCGCACAGACGAATTGCAAATAATTTATGTAGATCTTTCACCCTGAAGAGCAGGAGCCTAACTCCCCACTCCTTAGGTGTGGGCTGTGCATAGCAACTTCCTTCCAAAATGCACAACGTGGAAAGGGAGAAAAAAAGAGTAGCTTTACAGTAGAGAAACCTGACAAACACTGCCTTGGCCAGGTGACCAAGGTCAACATCGACAGTGATAAATCTTGTTGACAGTGTGTACCCTTGATAAGGTGTGATGAAAATATCACTTTACCTCTGTGACCTTCCTGCCAGTAACACATAACCCTAGTGTTATCATAAGAAAAGCATCAGACACATTCCAAAAAACGGGACATCTTACAAAACACCTATCTGGTATTCCTCAATTTGTTGAGTCATCAGAAAACAAGGGAATTCTGAAAAACTGCCAGAGCCAAGCAAAGCCTAAGGAGACATGACATAACATGGTGTATTGGATGAGATCTGTTTTGGGTTGAATTGCATCTCCTCTCAAAAAATTTTTTTAAAAAAGATGCATTGATATCCTAACCCCCAGTACTTCAGAATGTAACCTTACTTGAAAATAGGGTCATTATAGTGTAATTAGTTAAATTGGGATGCAGTCTAGAGTAGGGTAGGCCCTGAATCCAGTACGACTGCTGTCCTTATAAAGTAGATGGTCATGTGAAGATACATGGATAAGGCCATTTGACAGTGAAGGCAGGGATTGGAATTATGCAGCTGTAAGCCTTGGGACACCAAAGATTGCCAGCAGCCACCAGAAACCAGGTAGAGAAAAGGAAGGGCTCTCCTACAGGCTTCAGAGGGAGTGTAACCTTACTGGCATCTTGATTTTAGGCTTCTAGCCTCTGTAACTATAAGTCAGCACATTTCCGGATTGTTTGAGACGGAGTCTTGCTCTGTCACCCAGGCTGGAGCGCGGTGGGGTGATCTCGGCTCGCTGCAATCTCCGCCTCCCAGGCTCAAGCGATTCTCCTGCCTCAGCCTCCTGAGTAGCTGGGACTACAGGTGTGTGCCACCACGCCTGGCTAGTTTTTGTATTTTTAATAGAGATGGGGGGGGGCTTCACCATATTGGTCAGGCTGGTCTTGAATTCCTGACCTCGTGATCCACCTACCTCAGCCTCCCAGAGTGCTGGGATTACAGCTGTGAGCCACCGTACTTGGCCCATTTTTTTTTTTTTATTTTTAAACCACCCAGTTTGACAAAATTTTTTACAGTGGTTGTAGGAAATGAATACAGGATCCTGGAACAGAAAAAAGTAAGTAAACAAAATAAAGACATCAGAATCAACTATAGACTGTAGTTAATAATAATGTGTCACTACTGGATCATTAATTGTAACAAATGTGCCATAGTGTCATGTAAGATATTAATAATGGGGAAACTCAGTGTGGGGTAGATGGGACGTCTGCACTGCCTTCTCAATTTTTTAGCAATGTAAAACTGTTTTTAAAATAAAGTATATTTTAAAAGAACCTTTTTTCTTATTTCAGCAATTGTTGAAATAAGGTCTCAATTTCTCAAAGCTTTGATTTTGAAACCATCTGCCTTTGTGTAGTTTATATCAAATGCATTCTAATTTTAAAGAACCAGGAACTTCTCCACAGAACGCCATCATCCTAAAGGCATCGTGCCTCCCAATTTAGTCTTGTCTCCTTCCTCTCCTCTCCTCACACGTGAATCTTTTAGGCCTCATCAACCTTCCATTCATTTACTCTGTGCCAGGAAATGTGCCAGGGACGTCGTGTACAAAGTGACCTTACCATCCAGGGAAGAAGACAGGCATTAGAAACGCTATCACACATATAAATGACAAATCACCCTGTGACCTTTTAAGCTTGGCTTGCTAGCTGTGAGGACAACACAATCTCTGCCATGAGCAGAATGCTTAGCTTAGAAAGAAACCAACATAGGACACAGCAGAGAGGCCCTGGGACATTGCTGGAAATGCTGGAGTTGGTTATGCCTGAATTCCCCACCCTTCCTTGACATAATAGTTGCATGGCCTACTAAATTTAAAATTTTTAACTTAAAAATCACAACTTTCACAAATTGTATAAAAGAGAAGTTCATCGTGTTATGGGAATACTTTTAGAGGGATACCATTTAGGGGCATTAAGAAACACAGCTCTGAGGATGTATATCCTTGGGGACATTATTTGAAGTGAGCAAGCCAGTCACACACACACACAAAAGATACTGTATTATTTCACTTCTGTGAGGTACCGGCTATGATTTCAATGTCCCTTGCAAAATTCATGTTGAAACTTAATCCCCAATGTAACAATATTGAGAGGCGGTGCCTTTAAGAGATGATTGGATGGTGAGGGCTCTGTCCTTATGAATGGATTAATGCGTTATCCTGGGAGGGAAACTGGTGGCTTTATAAAAGAGACCCAAGCTAGCATATTAGCATGCTCAGCCCCCTCGCCATGCGATACGCTGCACCGCCTTGGGACTCAGCAGAGAGAGTCGTCACCAGCAATAAGGCTCTCACCAGATGCACTCCTTCAGTTTTGGACTTCCCAGCCTCCAGATTTGTTGGAAATAAATTCCTATTCTTTTTAAGTTATCCAGTTTGGAGTATTCTGTTATAAGCAACAGAAAATGTTATAAGCAACAGAAAACTTCTGTTATAAGACAGTATCTGAGTAGTCAAACTGATAGAGATAGGAAGTAGAATAGTGGTTGTCAGGGGCCAGTGAGAAAGAGGAATGGAACATTTAGTCTAATGGGTACAGAGTTTCAGTTTTGCAAGATTAAAAGAAGTTGTGGAGATGACTAGTAGTGATAATTCACAACACTGATTTACTAAATGCCACTGAATTGTGTATACACTTTAAAATGTTTAAAACAGTTAGTTTTATGTTTTGTGTATTTTCTTGTAGTTTAAGACATTTTTAATGGGAAAAAAACGTTAGCTCAACATCATGTAGAAGTCATTGACTACTTATGGGGATGAGAAGAACCAATTAAAATACTAGTGGCAGATGTTTCTGGAAAAGGCAGTGAAAAAGCTGCAAAGCCAATCTCCCAACAAGCCCCTAGTACACACCAGATTCTCAAAAGTCCCTGGCTTTGGAATGGTTTTCTTGCTTTTTCTCAGCCTCACTCTTTCCCATGTCCCACTACAGAAATTTCAGCACAATCTTGTATCATCAGAGGAAAATAACTTTCAATATGCAAAGCTCATGATTCTCCAAGGGAACATAGACAAATATATTAATTAGTTTCTCTCACTTTCTTTTTTCTCCACACATTGTAAGGATTTTGTTCTTTAAAAAAAAAAAAACTCAAAATTACCAATGAAACAAAACATGAAAAAGTAAACCAGGTGCTTTTTATTTATATGCTATATTTTTTCCTTTTGCACTTTTTCTTTATTTCTTTTTTGTTTTTGAGACAGGGTCTTGCTTTGTCACCCAGGCTGGTGTGCAGTGGCACCATCTAAGCTCATTGCAACCTCCCCCGGTTCAAGCCATTCTTGTGGCTCAGTAGCAGAAACTACAGATGTGTGCCACCACGCCCGGCTAATTTTAAAAGAAGTTGTAGAGATGGATAGTGGTAATAATTCACATTTCTGTGAAAATGCTTGTGATAGATAGATACATTGTCCCATCAAACCTGATAAAGAAAACCTCTTCTTTGGAATAATGCTGCCTTATTTTTTTCACTATTTATATTTTCCAATTAAGAAGGCCTATATATAATCTGTCTATGCCCCATTCTCCACGTTTGAATTGTAGAAGATACATCCCTCACACTTTGAGTAAATTATGCTAATGTGTGAAACATCCTGTGGGTGAAATGCTTCAAATTCCCTGGAAAACCTAATCTATAGCTTCATAAGATCATAAACATGCTAAGAATTTGCCAAAGGTCAAGTATTTACTGTATGGATAATGATTTACCTAAAAATAGAAGCCCCATCCATCTGTCCATCCATCCATCCATCCATCCATCCATCCACTTGTTCTACAAATGGTTATAGAATAGTCCTGAATCCAGCCCTGTACATGGTACTGAACTCGGCCTGTACAAGATACAAGCAATAAGGTATGGGAGTTAGGCATTCAGACATTGGAGTCAGACTGCTTGAAAATGAACTCTGGATAACTATGATCATTAGTCTTTCCAAATCTCAGTTTCTTTATAATGTGGGGAGAGTGATAATACCTGTTCTTTGAGAATTTGGGGTTTACTAAATGATATAATGCATATAAAGTGCTTAGCACAGCAGCCAGCACATAATAGAGCACCCAATATATGTTAAGTATTATTATAAAAGTACATAAAGCCCAACCCTTGCCCTCCAGGTTTTGTTAGATAGGCTACATCTTTCTTACTTATTCTTCTAAGTCAGGGCTTCCCAAAAGGCTATTGTTATTCACCACACACAGTTGACACCTAAGGCTTTCTTTTCTCTACACTTGGTTTGGGGGCTCCTACACATCTCCTGCTACAAATGTACTCCAGCTTATCCGCTGGTTCCAGGGGCACCTCCTTCCTTCTTTCCCCATCTTTCCCTGTAATCATGAGATACGTGAGGTGATTGAGGAGCCCTGCATTAAATCAGGGATTGGTATACTACAGCCTTCAGGCCAAATCTGACCCAGTGCCTGATTTTGTAAATAAGGTTTCATTGGAACACAGCCATGTTCATACTTCTATGTATTGTTTGTAGCTGTTTTCAGACTATAATGGCAGAGTTAACATTATGGCTCCACAAATCTCAAATATTTGCTATCTGGGACTTTACCAGTTCCTACCCTAGATGATGATGATGGTGGTGGTGATGATGACAGTGAAGAAGACAAGCCACTTCTGCCATTTATTGAGCAAAAGGCAATAATATTAACTCTATTCTACAAATAAAGACATTGAAGCCCAAAGATGTGAAGTAACCTCATCAAAGTGGCAGAGCTAATACATGGCAACTAACATCACTCCTAAGTTTCTGCTGCCGATTCAGTCATTCATTACCCATATAATGAATGGCTACTGTTGGTGTCCAGGGCATTAGCCATTTGGGATAGAATGGTAGGTCTTACTCTAAGGAATAATAACTGAGTCCTTTCTAGATAACAATAACTCTCAATACTGTCCTTGTTTATTGAAAGCTTATTCCAAGTATACTTCTTTCCAGTTCATCCACATCTTGATACCGCCACTATCATACCTTCGACTACAGCTTCATACACCTTTTGTTCCTTAGGAACATTCCTCACTGTTTATTGGACCTTAGACTCATTGTTTGGTTCCAATTTTTTACCTACTTTTTTCTTCAGGTGCCTCATTCCCATTATTCTCTTACCTAGAGTTGCCAGATAAAACACAGGACACCAGTTGAGTTTGATTGTCAGACACATAACAATTTTTTTTAATCTAAATATGTCCTATATAATATTTTGGACATATGAAGGGTGTTCTCTATTTTTATTTGCTAATTCTGGCAACCTTGCCCCTACCTAAATATTTTTGTAGCTAGAAGAATTATCCACTGTGGATAGGAGGGTATTTACTGGGAAGGCCTCATGGGTTAGGACAGAGAGCACTGGATGTGCCAGCAGAGGTTATGTGTGCCAGGCCAGTGGGGCAGCATCCCTCCGCAGAATGGAATGAGAGCCTCTACTGCCCAGGTCTGGGTGAAGACTCAGTGAAGAATGTTGCATGTGAATAGCATGTGTTTGATGAAGTGTAGTTGTTATTTATCTTCTCTCCAAGTAATAGTTGTTCATTCACTTTAGTCATTTCCTCCAGTTGTTCAGATTCTAAAAAACAGATATTCCTTAGTATACCCTCAGCATAGCACTGCCAGAGTGTGCCCCGCTAGCCTCTTCTTTTTCCAGGCTCTCACTGAAATATTTAAATGATCATCAAAGTTAATTTAATTATGAAGTATACAAAATGCTCCTCCCAATTTATAAATTCCATGGGAAAAAAAGGAAGTTTGACAGACTGGTTTGTTATAAAATGAAAGATATTATACATTCTCTCTCTCTCTCCCTCTCCCTCTCCCTTTCTCACCCCCTACCCCCCCGCCTAGAGTAGCCCTCAATGATTTTTTTAATTTTTGTGAGTACATAGGCATATATTTTATGGGGTACATGAGATGTTTTGATTCAGGTATGCACTGTGAACTAGTTACATCATGGATAATGAAGTATCCATGCCCTCAAGCATTTATCCTTTGTTTTACAAACAGTTCAATTATACTCTTTTAGTTATTTTTAAATGTACAGTTATTATTGACTATAGTCACCCTGTTATGCTATCAAATAGTAGGTCTTTTTCATTCTTCCTAACTACTTCAGTGCATTTCAATAGTTCATATTCAGTTACATTATCTGCTTTCAAGTTCCACCCTGTTTCAAATTCCATATTCACATTTGACAGCAGCAAATAATTCATTAAAAAAAATTCCTGGAATAATGGAATTTTTGTCTTCTTTGTTCATTCAGTAAATGCCAGATCCATCTTATTCTTTTTTTGAGACAGGGTCTTGCTACGCTGTCCACACTGGCCTCGAACTCCCAGGGTCAAGGGATCTTCCTGCCTCAGCCTCCTAAGTAGCTGGAACTACAGGTTCATACCATCACACTTGGCTAGATCCTTCTTATTCTAAGGTCTCTTTTAGAAACTGAAATTTGATGGTTATAATTAATGCAATTTTTCATCTTTTACCTTATTAGAGAATAAGGATAAGATAAAATAGAAAACGAAAAAAAAAAAAGAAACTAAAGTAATTCATGTGAGCACATCGGAGCCAAGCTGTTTACTTCTCAGTCTTCACTTAGAGTCTCTGCTTCTGTGCTTTTAGCAAATAGTTGCTAATGCTTCTCACAGCTTCTTAAAAATGCAGGAAGAAAAGAATGATATGTTACCTGTCTCCAGAAGATGGTCTATATGGGAATGTGCTCATGGAAAACCTCAGTTCATAAAGGTGTCTGTTTATTTCTCCTGAAACTCTTTAGCCAAACACTGCTAAATTTCTGTGTCAGGGATTAAGCATAAAACACTTCACTTTCTGTTGTTGCCTGTGACTCAATATTTTGAGAAAAAAACAAAAGTAAATAAAATGGAAGGAATCAAGGAGATTATTAGAAATAAAAACTGAATCACTGCAGTGAAGAAAAAAGCTTAAATGGAAGGGGATTTTTATTTCAAATGGTAATGGGGCCCATTGGTTCAAGTGAAATCACATAAGAGCTATTTTGCTCAAGTCTTTTCCAAGTGAAAAATTGTCAACAGGATTAAAGAAATATATTTGAATTCTAATGTATGCTCATAAGAAACGAGCGTAAAACATTTACAAAATTCTTCTCCCTGGGTAATATTCCCCAGTTCACCTTAAAATCCCAAATGAAAGCTGACAGACTGTTCTACCACAGACTAAAATCTTTTAAAATGGTCTCAGATCCCAAATGCATGAGTCAATTAAAGTGCCTGGCGCTCCTCCTCCCCGCAGAGTGTATTAGTCTGATTGCTGCTGCCTATTCTCCCTGACTATTATTTCCATGCACCTGTTGTTCACAGTAGAGAAAAAACACTAATGTATTACCCCTAAAATGAAAAGAGGCTGAAAAACCATTCTCTCCTGCTATGCTGGGCTACAAGCAGATGAAGAAGTTGAAAAAGGAAAACAGGTAAAGAACGTTTAACAAAACCTGATGTCCTCTGGTTTGTACTGTGCATTAAAATCACTTGGAACTTAACCAGTGAGGTTAAAGGAAGAGGCCTGTGGCGTGAATGGGAACTTCTTTCCCACGCAGGTGCTGTGGTTTTGAACGTGCTGCTGACAGATGCACACACCCCTAAATCTCTCTCCATCTGTCACAGAGCCCACCATGACAGATGCATGCCTTTGAAATAAACTACCCATCTCTCATGCTTTGCTTTTGAACTCTGTGTCTCTATCTGGTGAAGTTACACATGGATCCAAAGTCAACCATTATTTTAGAACACAGTACTTTAATAAGAATCACCTATTAAGGCCCTAAGGGGACCAATCAGGTATCAATTAAATTGTGATGAGGAGTGGGCAAGCAGAATGTCTAGAACCACCCTGGGGAACTCTAAATGCCAGGGCTCACACCCACAGCACTGGGTGCCTGGAGCGGGGAAGAGGCTATAGTGGAGAAAGGAGAAATGGCCAAAGACATATTGACTCACATCACATTTTTCAAAAGCCTGCCATGCTTTGCAGGCAGAAGGGCAGGGGTAGAAATTGGGTCGGAGTTCTTTTCTATCTCTAAACACCCCGCTAGCCCTCGTGTGGCTTTCCGCCTTCCTGCTTTTCAAGCCACACAAATAGTAGATCCCAGAGAAGCAAGAAGAATATGGTTAAACATGGAATCAGGCACTTTGTATAGCTAATTTGCAATTTCTAATACTCTTTAAACACTTGTTTGACCTTAGAAGAGAGACTGTGCACTACAAGTGGGAAACGCTGAGAGGGAAGATATGTAGGGAGTCCTCAGTTTCTTTGGTTGTTGTGTTGTCATTGTTTGAGACAGAGTCTCATTCTGTTGCCTAGGCTGGAGTGCAGTAGTGCAATCACAGCTCACTGCAGCCTCCACTTTTTGAGCTTGAACAATCCTCCCACTTTAGCCTCCCAAGTAGCTAAGACCACAGGTGCATGCCACCATGCCTGAGTAATTTTATTTTTTTGTAGAGATGGCTGTTCCTGTTTTGCCCAGGCTGGTCTTGAACTCCTAGACTCAAGTGATCCTCCTACCTTGGCCTTCCAGAGTGCTGGGATTACAGGCGTGAGCCACCATGTCCACCCTCAGTTTCTTTTATTTTCCTGAGCAACTCAGTTTTTCCAACTGAGCATGGGGGGCCCACTCAGGAAATCAAAATATTCATCTGCCCCTGCCCCAATCCAACTCTCTTGTCCAAGTATTCCAACCACACAGAATGCAATCCATGAGAAAAGTTCTTGTAAAAACCTGTGTCCTTTCTTTTCTATGTATAGTAGTCTTTATTGCCCCTCATAGATTAGGTGCTTGAGAAAATGCCCAGAAACCTCACCCCTTTATCCATCTCTGGTTGAAAGTCTGGCTATGCAGTCTCAGATGCCCCCAGCCTTTCATCGACCCTCGACTGAACTCTCTGCTCAAGACTGCTCACTGTCCATACTTCTCAAATTTCGAGCTGTGTTGGGAGCAAAAATCCCACAAACAAGCAATATCCTAAGTCAGGGCTGAAGTAAGAGAGGCTCCAGCTAGAATTTAGAAAAACCGGTTGGGAAGACTTGCAACTTATAAAGAATCTTGCATGTAGTATATGTTCACCAAGTACCTGTTGAAAGAAAATGAATGAATGAATGAGCCACTGTGGCATAGGATAAAGGATGATACGCTATCTTCTGTCTGCAACTGTAACTGAAGCTATATTCATTTATAATTTGGTTCTATCACGATCTGTTTTGTAACAATTACAGATATTAATACTGAAATGCATTTTTTTGACATATGACACTAAGGAGTGGTGCTGCAAAAAAGAGACTGTGCCTTCTCATTTCCACTGGTCTCTTGGTTTGGCCTTGGGTAAACCCATGTGATATTTCTGAGTAGAGAACAATGCCTGAGTTCAAACCGGATGCCAGCTATGAGATCCTCATGTCAGCATGCTTCTCTTGTCACTGTCACATAAGCTGGGAAAAAGGCAGGTTTAAACTCAGCTGATGGTAGACGTGCCGGTAAACCAATAGCCACCTCTTCTTTCCCAGTACCCCTGAGGGCATCATGTGGCTTTGCCAGCAGCTCACCAGCCTGTGTTCATGCTAAAGTGCACATCACCTGAAATCGGTTCCCCTTAAATGAACCCCAATACCCTGCTGTGCGAACATGTGGAGTTCCTGACAAAGATGTTTATGAGATAGGAAATGCACCACAGGACACCCTGAATTTGCTTTTGGATGGAATGAAACTTAGAACAAATGCAACATGAGATATACATTATAAGCTGACTTTGACTAATAACCAAAACTCTCTTAGATGCACATAGAAAGAACAATGATAACTTATTTTTGTTATTATAACACAGAGACTGCAAAATTCTGAAGTTTCTTCTGAATCTTCAAACAAACATGGTATGGTTTTAGTTGATCCATTTTAATATATGTAAATCTTTGGAAAGTCATATTCTATTCCATAATGGCAACATCTTATTAACTAGAATATCTGAGTATTTATAATATAAAAATAAAATTCTGCATAAGAAAGAATGGACTCATTCCCTGGTTCTCTATACAGGAAAAAGAGATGAAACTTACTGAACTCCCTAAGCTTATTTCTGGTAGTAGAAAAACTCAGTCACAATTACATAAGTGAAGAGGTTTGTAGGAATTACATAAGTGAAGAGGTTTGTAGGAATTACATAAGTGAAGAGGTTTATAGGAATTACATAAGTGGAAAGGTTTAAAGGGAAGCAACTTGTTATCAGGACAGAACATTTTCAATATTTTGCCAAGGCACTTTTCCTAGTTCTCCTTTGGTCATGACGTTGACCACAGGTGAACTAGTGAAGAATTGACTATTAATTTATCTACATTTGGATGGTTTCTTGAAAATTCTTTTGTGTGTAGCTCTGTCTCCCTATTTCCTCACCCAAAATTCAGATCTCAATCCATACAACCTGGCACAGAAAAACAACTTGGGGCAAGCAGACTCTCTGAGTGGGGGAGTCCTTGAAATAACAAATAGTGAGCAAGCCAGACTCTTAAGAGTAAAAAATGAAGTAGGCAATGATTTAAAGTGCAATTGAGGAGTTGGCTGGGAAGTCATGATGGATCATATTCAAGTGATGGTACGAGGGAGCAGAAACTATGGGCAACCATACACTCTGGTGATGAGGTTATACATTTATTTAAACTACAATTCCACTATGCAGATAAAATATAGCTCCTTTATTTGACTTAGAACTGCCTTAATTTTGTTAATGAGCCCCACCCACTGGGTAACAAAAAGAACAAAACAAAATAAAATGCTTTAGTCCAGTTCTTAGTTTGAAGCCATAATTTTGACATTCTTAGGTATCATTCAATTTTTTAGAATCTTATTTCTTTTCCTTCTCTATGTCAATAGGATGTCTGGGGCTATAGGGCAGATTGGAGCTTATACGATCTTGTGGCTTTGAGAGAAAAGAGGCCTAAATCCCATTCAATATTCTTTATCTCCTCTAGTCTCCACAGCCATGACCTTGAACACCTGCTCATGGCTGGCCCCACTGGTACTCACAGCTACAATTGGCAGCTGGTACCACTTGTGATCTGGTCTCTCGAAGCTTGGTCGGTGGCTGATGGCTTTCCCTGCTTCATGTGGCCTCAGTACACTTTGCTGATGCTAATAACCCTTCCTGAAGGATTGTGCCTCCCATTCATCTGTCACAGCATCCAAACAACCTAAGAAATAGAGGTCCCCAAACTCTGTTTCCTCTACATTGACTCCACATCACTGGAGCACAAAAAGCCAACCCCAGAACTAAAACATCAGGAAGTTTATCTCTTCCATCACTTAGCACCTCCAGGTACACAACTTGATGAAGTTGTCCCAGAGGTGCAGAGGGCAACATGGGAAGTGACTGCTTCCTAGAGTCCCAGGCATGGACTGGAGTAAAATGCTCATGCTACTCCAGTACCCCAGATTACCTGGATGTTCCTAAAACTGCCCACTACCCTTGAAGTTTGGCCTTGAGATGGTGTTGGGAGATAAGGGGAAGTTTGTCTTTCCTTCTCTGCCTCTCTCCTTTTTCCCACAGTGCTTCAGGCTAGAAAGGGTGGGGTTTTCCTTGTCTTCTCCTGCATCTTATCATCCTTTCACCATCACTAGTTAAGCCTGGTGACTAAGCCATATTAGATAGAATGGGTAACCTCTCTATGCCGCAGGAGGAATTCTATGGTCTTATTCATGCAAGTTAGTTCCTGAAATTTTAAAAGGGATTTTGAAAATTCCCTCTGTCATCCACGCCTGGTTTTCAAGCCCATTGTTTTCTCACAGGACAAGGGGGTTTCCATGGCTTAACCTGCAAAGAATATGATTTGAGAGGGACAAGAAAATACATTCATTTAATATTTAATATTTGCAAAATATTCACTCATTACACTATTGAGAATAGAAAGTGTATTTATAAAGAGCAGGGAATTTGTCAGAAGGGAGAGGACTGCTGTTCAGACACATGGAGTGGAGTTAAGGCTGTGATTGGTAGGGACTAAAATGAAACAGCAAACATCTTACTAGAGCCATTTAGGTTACAGAGGACCCTCTGGTTACTGTCTCTCTGGAGCCTCCTTTTGTTAGCTTATTTGGCTTTTCCTGGGTTCCCATGCTTGTGTACAAATCTTTAATTACTTGATTTAACTTAAGTGCATTTCTGTTCCTTAAAGCCAAAGTATCTGAATGAATGTAAGCATTCATCTAAGACTTTTATATTCTACAATGTATACACTGTGCACATGAGTATCACTAAATCCCACTTCCTGTTCCCTGTAAATGTCGATATAGTCTCAGATTCTGGCTGCCACACTCCCAGGTCACCACTATGTCACCCTAGCTAGCTGGCCTGACTGCAGGCTCTCTCTGCGGTTATCCTGCAATCCTTGCCCCTTTAGTCTTCCTGAAAGTCCACTGTCACTACATCCTCTCCTGCTCAGAGGCATTGCACATTGCTGTTCACCCTCCTCCCAGTCATTGCAAGTTGGATTTGCTTCAGTGCCGTTTTCAGGTTCTGCCCATTTAAAAGAATCCAATTTCCCACTGTTCTCAACCTAAGCATGCCAACATCAACTCTAGGCAGGCCAATATCAACAGTGACCTGCAAAGAGGAGCACCCCCATCTGGGCCTGCTCTCTCATTTGCCGAAAGTCCTCAATGATTTTTGCCCCTCTCTGCTGCTAGTTTATAACCCATTTTTCCAAGCCTCCTCAAATCCAACTTTTCTTTTCTCTGAGCTGTTACTCTAGGCCATGCTACTCTAGAGCTTAATTATATTCCATCTTTGGATAATAGGTATCTAAAACTAATATT
The DNA here is from genome assembly GCA_004027715.1 of Plecturocebus donacophilus. Taxonomy (NCBI): domain Eukaryota; kingdom Metazoa; phylum Chordata; class Mammalia; order Primates; family Pitheciidae; genus Plecturocebus; species Plecturocebus donacophilus. The sequence continues at coordinate 22,411 of PVKP010019875.1, read as the reverse complement.
TATGGAGCCCCTTTTATGGACCAATTGCCTTCCGGAGATAGCTCATTTGATCTGCACTCCACCCCTGTGAAACGGGCACAATGATGTACCTACTGGAGATGAGGAAATGGAGCCTCCTGATGGCAGAATGACCTTCTCCTGAAGCTGTATGACCTTCCTAAAGTCATACAGCTGGTAAGTGGATGGAGCTAAAATTCACACCATGAAATCAGATTCCAGAGGCTAAATTTGTTGTTAATATTGGCATACTGCCCCCAGAGAATCACTGTTTCCAATTTCAAGTGTCTTCATCTTATCTCCCCAACTAGATGGTAACTATGCTGGCAGCAATATGGGCAGGCTCGTGAATTCTGTGTTCTCTGCATCCTCCTAAGCAAGCACATACAAGACCCTTGGGTGATAATCTTCCCCTGACTGGCCTCTCCCATTGAATCACCATTATCTTGAGATGAAACACCATGGTCTTTACAGTTGAGGCTTACTCAGATTCTGTTATGTTTGAATGCTGCACTTCTCTCTGTCCTCCCACGAGTGCTCTGTGAGCCCCTGGATGGCTAAGGTGCTGACTGCCAAAGGTAGGAGGCATCTGGATGCCTTCCCAGAGATTCTACTTCTCTCCCTCTGCCTATCTGCCAGGCTTGTCTTCTGATGTCATGGGACTCTGGTCAACCCCTGATGCCCTTTTGCAATGCCGAGATTACACAATGTTCCTAAATCCACCTTCCAGACAAACCAATCCCAAAGGAGTTTATGAGGAGGCTTATAGCCTGCAGAGGGTGTTCTCAGGCCAGCTCCCCTGAGGCTGGGCTTATTGTACAGTGTTGAGAGGAGACCCCTAAGATCTCTCATTGAAATGCTCCCCAGCCCTGTGATTTATTTAGAGAGAAACCAGCTGCCCTAGTGAGAGCAGAGAAATGTATAGTTTGTGAACAGATTTTTAACATTAGAGCTTATGCCTTCAAAGGGAGTTTCCCAAGGGGATCTGATCTCTCTTCCTGCTCCTAAATGAAAAGCTACAAGCATTTAGGACTGCCTTAAGATGTGGTGGAATGAGGCTTTGAGACTGTCAACATTTGGCTTTGCTCTTTGTGGAGGGCGCTGGGGAGCTTCACAGACGCAGGCCTGGCAGGAAAAGGCTTGGCAGGGGCCTCTGTGGTGAGAGGACTTGGGGTGGAAATCACTCATTTCTTCCAAAGGCCTCCTCCCCGCCAACAGTGGGGCACCCCTTCCTCTCTCCCCTGTCCTCACTGGCGTCTCCAGTCTCTCAGCTTCCCCTCTCCCACCCGCTGTCCATCCTCCTTGGGAGGAAGAAGAGAACAAAGTACATTCCAAAAGGCCTTCTTCTCTCTCCCGATAAGTTCACCCCAAAAAAGTCTCCCCAGTTTCTCGAGTGCAAGTTTCTCGTTATACTAAGGTTTGTCTGCAGAAACTAGAAGTAACTCAATCAGTGAGGACATGACAAGATCATTTAAGGATCCCCTTAAAAGCCCTGTTGTTTGTCTCCATTTCTGCCCACAGCTGTCTGTTTAAGAAGACTCACAAAAACACCATAAAATCCCGTTTGTTCTCAACCCTTAATCAACGCTAATCCCACAGGACAGGAAGGTGGATCTTGTTTTAAGATGGGGAAGGGTGGTGTCTGTGATCATGACACACATCAGACACTTCCCCTTTTAGACATGTCAGGGGATGTTACGGCTTATGGGAGGTTCTCAGGAAAAAAAGGGAGGGGGTTGTTCTTCCCCGGCCCGCTTTTATCTTTAATTTTCAACACTCCTGGCCTGCAGAGGACTGAAAAGAAAAAACTGTACAGGCCTAAATCAGTCAGAGAAGCAGGGAAGGGGTGAGATGCTCCGCACACAGGATTTAAGTCTCTTCCTGCAAGTGGGGAACTTTTTTCTATGTTTGGCCCACCTGTGCCTACTTCAAAATGGTCCTGGACCTGGCCTCCAGGCTGCAAAGAATGAAGTGAGGCAACATTACTTGACCCCTAACTCACTGAAGAAATGTATGTATACCCAAGGAAATGTGATTCCTGGAAATCCAGGTTTATAAAGGTAAGATTAAGTCAGGGATTAGACAGGCTTTTTGTTTTCCTTGGGAAACATCAAAGGGTGCCTTAAAATGGTGTCTCCCAACTAAGGGCATTTGAAATATGATCTGATTTTTAAGAACTTGGTCCCCAATCAAATTCTTGGGAATTGAATCATATTCAGTGTGGGGGAGGTGGGAGAGGGAACTCATTAACTCATTAACTACATCTACACAATTCCAACATTGGATGAGAAAGCAAAAATTCTCAGGACAGAAAAAGATTCACTAATTAACTGACCACTTAAGTAATTAGTTCTTATTTAATCATAAGTTTCCACTTATGCTGTTGTCTACGCTCACACATGGCATCAAGGTCTTTATTGGTCACTCCCATGAGGTCATTAATACAATGCAAATCAAATGCAAATTGATTGCAACAAAATGGAATTGCATATCCTACAAAAGATGTAGGCTTTCATCTGACTTGGATGAGGATGTAATTTGAGCTTCAAAAGAGAGTGATTTGAATATCAGAGAATTAAAAGAGACTCTTGGGGAAATGAGAGAAGTCCTTTAACATTTTCGCAAAAATGACCCTCTCATGACTGTAGGAAAAGTCCATGTAAAATAAAGGAGGTCTTAAAATTTTGCCGGCAAAGTTAAGACAAAAAAATCAATATTTAATTCATTTGCTAATTCTAAAATTAGCAATTGATTGTAACTCTCAAATTCTGATATAAAATAAATACTAAATTATTTTATATCTTTCATTCTAAAAATAAAATTCAATCAATACTTTAAAAATACATTTATTGTAAAAAAAATTGTTGTTTCTTGTTACAAGTGATCAGATAATTTCTCTTTGCATTTTTAAAATATCAACTATCCTTGGATAATGAGGACCATCTGTGGTTCTTTATTATTTCACATATATTATTTTATTTACTGTTCACAGCTACCCTGTTAGGCTGAGCAGCTATTAGCACGATTTTTAGAAAATTGAGACCTTGGTAGGTGATTTGAACAGTATTACAAAGTTAGTAAATATTAACTTCAATTAGATAGGAGAAATTTTCTCCTTTATTATGTAAAGGAAAAAATTCTGTCTCTAGTAGGTTCAGTGACTAACCCCTGGTTACCTAACTAGTAATATTAGTCACATTCCAACCTAGATCTTCTGTCCCTAGATCAAGGCTTATCCTACTATAGCCACCAAATTTATTTACAAATAAAAACAGCCAAGCTTGATGGAACCAATGTTTTGAGAGCTGAAGATGTCAAAGGGAACCTCTAGTGTATTCAGAAAGCAGGGCTCTGTTCCAACCTCCATTGAGAGGAAGGGAGGGGTAGTCACTCTTAGATTAAAGTGTATGTTTAATTTATTTTAGATTGAGTTAAATTGGCACTTCAGTCATGAGTACAGCAGGCTATATTCTTCTTCGGTGACCCATTTGCCAAAAGTATCACAGTGATTAAACACTAAGCAAATACATGCATAGGTAAGATAAATATAGCACTCAGATGTTGAAAACCTAAATTTATCCAGCACATTTAAGCCTAGCATAGCAAGGCATATGTGGTATCTGTTTTTATTAATGGATTTTTATTTCTGGCTTCTTTTTCCCTTCCAGCTTTGGTAATGCTAGATGTATGTAACAAAAATTTAGATATCTATCCAGAAATTGGTACTTTAGTACTCATGAGTTGATACAAACAATATAACTAGGGCCATTATAATGTTAAGTGAATTTTCAACAAATAGAATTAGAAATCCAATTATCTTTCCATAGAAAGCTTTTGTGTGGAGTCATTGTTAAATAAAAGAGGGAAGCCAGTGGGAGAGTTAGAACAGCAATTTCTCCTGCCTGCAAAAGGACGTTGGAGAATTTTGTCCTGCACATATATTAATCCATTCATAATGCCTCCCCACTGCATACAGCCCACAAAGCTCATTTTTAACTTCGGTTCCACTTCCGGTGACCGGAGGCTTCCTTTTGGCCACAAAGCAGCAAACCAGGAGCTGACAACTTGGGCAAAAAAACTAAAAGGTGAAACACACAGCCCTGCACGCAGGCAAATGGCTTAAAACTAAGTTCCAGAAGGAAGGCACAACACCCCTCTCCTGAGGCCTCAGTCTGGGGCCCTCAGAGCTTACTGGAAATGAGAGAAAACGGAAATTCCTTACCTTGGTTCCAATTTGACTAGACTTTGGTCGACCTTAGATTAGTGCCTCTCGGGCTTTAATAGGTGTTGAACCATGTCGGTATCTGGGTTAAAATGCAGATTCTGATTAACAGGTTTGGACTGGGATCTAAGATTCTACATTTCCAGAAAGATGGCAGGTGATTCCCATGTTATTAGTCCATGAACTTTGAGTAGCAAGAATCAAAACTACCCTAAGCCTTAGTTGGGACACTGAGTCTTATGCTTGACTCTCAGCAACAGGCATTAAAACTGTAATCAGGAGGGAGCTTAAAGACCCTCTGGCCTTTGAAAATTACAAGCTGTGTAACCTTGAGCAAGTTGCTGAACTTTTCTGTACCTTGGTTTTCATAAAAGGTAGGTTATAAGGATTAAATGAAATAATGCTTACTCTGGTACTTGATATTCAGCATTTGCTTTGTAAATACTAATTGGTTTCAGTGCTTCATTTTACAGAGGGACGGAAAAGTCATTCTGAGGTGAGGAATCTTGCTCAATGTGACACAGCGTGCTGGTGCCAGTGGCTGCACAGGAACACAATCTCCTGACTTTTAGTTGAAAGCCCTTTCTACCACCTGTGGGTCTACTGCTCAGTCAGAGCCAATTACTAATTGAGAAAGCTGACCCCAGGATACACCCAGGCCCCCTTCACTGCCCCAGCCTCAGAAATCCACAGAGCAACTATGGCTTAAACCACACACCCAAATATTTTTGCCATAGCCGGTCCTGACAGCACAAGCCTTCTGCCTGCCGTTAATTATGAAGATTACTCAGATAATTGATTTAATTGGGAACAGAGAGTATCTCAGTGCAACCAGCCACAGTGGATTAGATCTCCTCAGTGCAGTGTGCAGATCCCTGCAGCTCTCAAGGGGAAAGCATTTCCTTCCTGGGGAAAATTATGGATGCCCTGAGGAACGTATTGTCTACTGCGTGCATAACACTAGCCTTGGTGACCTGGTCCCCAGGGATAATATTAAAATTAGTCCAAGTGTTGGGCACATGCAGCCCTTTATTCTTCCCTGCCATCTTTATAGAAACCCTCAATAGAGTTCTTAATGCCTACACTTGACAGTGATGTCTTTTGGGAGTTCAGGAAGCAGAGAGAGTAAAAAAAAAAATTCTCTCCCAATGTGGTTTTGCAAATGGGCATTAGCCACAGGCTGTTCCAGCTCAAGGGTGAAGAGTAGCACAAACTCTTTTCTTTCTCTGCAGTAAAAAGAATGAAATTACTTCTTTCTACAGCAGTGCTAAGATATGAATAACTGAACTGGAAAAAAATATTAGCTGTCTGTCTACTGTTGCTGCATAATACAAAATATATATCATTCCAGCATCTGCCCAGGGAAAAATTACAAGAACACTAGCAATCGTGTGCTACAAAGAATCTTTGCTTTGCTTGTCCTCATTATTGGTGCAATCAAAATAGGGTTATCAATCTGGTTCTTTGGAATCAACTATTTTAGTGTCCATTTATTCTAAAGACACAACACTTTTAACAAATCAGCCTCACATCACTTTAACCTCTGAGGAATATTTTCTTTTCTTTTTCTCCATGTATTAAAGTCATTTAAAACATCTGGTAGACTGAAAACCCAGGAGAGAGAAGCCACCTGAATAAAATACAAAAAGCAGTGTTATTGATACAAATATTAAATTATGTGTTCTGGCATCCTTAAACTCGGGAAACTGAAAATGAGGTGGTTCTGGAGACTGCTGATGCAATATAGAGCCTTTGTCTTTGGGGTGACTGCTGACATTCTAATCAGAGTGGAGATGGGAAAACAACACAGCAGAATCGGTTCTACCCATGACACATACATTATTGGATGCCTTAGTTTCTTTCTAAGGCCCCGTGAACCTGCCACCATAAATCAAAACCATCTAAGATGTTACTTTACATGCTTTGGCAACATTCACTATTTGATGAGATCTGATGTTTCCTCATTCCCTGTTATGGATTAGATTGTATCTCCCCGATCCCGCCAAAAAATATGCCAAAACCTAAACCTAACCCCCAGTACCTCAGAATTGAACTTATTTGGAAATTGGATCATTGCAGATGTAATAAATTAAGATGACGCCATACTAGAGTAGGGTAGATCCTTTATTCCATGTAACTGGTGTCCTTTTAAAAGAGATGGTCGTGTGAAGACAGGCACACACAGAGAACACCATGGAAGATGGAGCAGAGATTGGAGGATGCACCTGCAGGCCAAGGAGCCCCAGGGGACGCTGGCCATCACCAGAAGCTAAAGAGAGGCATGGAACAGACTCTCCCTCGGAGCCCTCAGAAGAAATCAAACCTGCTGACACTTGGATTTTGGACTTCTAGCCTTTAGAACAATTAGAGAATATATTTCTGTTGTTTTAAGCTACCCAGTTTGTGCTACTTTATTACAGTAGCCCTAGGAAACTACCATATCCCCCAAAAGGACTGTTACATTGCTATCCTTTATGTCAAGGCTGGTTAGCCCTCTGAGATAGGAACGAATCTGAGATTCCAAAAAATAAATGAGCTTGAAGATAGGAAACTTTCCTAGCTCCATGCAGACTTTCTACTGAGCCAATGTTCTGCTGAGATGTGTCACTTTCTTTTAAGGAACATGCAGAAGACCTTGGGGTCTCCTTGACTGTGTGTCTGGTACCCTTCAGCGTGAAGCAGAACACATTTGGAAATGTGAAATTTTGACTGTGCCCCCTTTCAACTGTTCACCATTCTTTGATTTATTCAATGAATATTTATCTTCTGCCCACAGGGACAGAAAACTGATGTGCAGAGAACTTAAAAGTAACTGGTCTTATCTTCACCTGCCTTTCCATAAACATTTATATTCATAGCATCAGTGTCACAATCTATCGTTGATTGATTTTGAAGTTGTGTGTTTCTCAGAGCCTTACTTACACCAGCTTATGAGCAGATAAGAGCTGGCAAAATTTCTGCTCAGAAATTTTGTACATAAAATGGCACCACTGGCTATAGTTTATGCTGGAAAATAGCTTTCATCTTTCATGGCACACAATAGGCCAACACTAATGGATTGGTGATCAAAGCTGATGCCAAGAGGTCTGTATTGAGGTCAATTACAAGACACATCTGGACTCCACAGGAACTGTGCTGGGATGCATCAGTGATGTCTCCACCAAGCGCTTGGGGGTACGGTCATAGTGAAGGAGCTGAGTATTTGCCAACTCTGCTCTTCAGGCTCAAGACTTCAAAATTATACCTTAAAAAAAAAACCATGAAACATAAAATATAAGTTTAGTAACAGAATGTGTGACACTGAATCTTGGAGAATGGCTTAAACTCAGCAAGCATTTTTTCTAGCTTTTCTCTAATGATAATGTATCTAATTTTACAGAATAAAGAAGTTGAGTATTTTGATTTTTAAATTATCACTGCTCCTTTCCAAACTTGTGAGCTCCTTTCCAAACTTGGTCTTTTAGGATCTACCTTCACGACTTTTCTACTGCCCAAGTGACTTACATGTCAGAGCAGCAACAGCATCTCCAGGTGCTTGGTAAATTATGGCCAACTATTTGACACACTCCTTATCTTTTGGAAAACATTAATGTACTTTTAAGGTGAAAATCAACTTCCTAGAAATTCCCTATTCAAGTAGCTTGTAAGGATGACAGCAGTTTAACAAAGGAAAGCTGGTTTCAACCCTTGTGTATTTGAACAACTGTGTACAGTGTAAAATAAGAACATCTCTGGACCAGCCAATCCCATCCCTGCAGAATTACATGCTGGTTTTTACACAGTGTTCAACAGTTTGGCAGGTCTAGTGTCATCAATGTATGAATTAGTTTCACATCTCTGACTGTAAGAAACTGATAACACCCATAAAGCAGTTCCCGGATAGCCACTCATGAGCCAGCCCAGGTTACAAGCCCATGCCGTGGTCGTAGCATATGATGCCCAATTAATAACCCATCAAGATCCTGTAAAATGGAGGAGTTCCTTTGATTATATCTAGCACAACAGGAATGGCATAATATGCTGATCAGTGACAGAATATCAGAGCCCACTTCAAGATTCTGATCCTCTTAAACTCAAGCGTCCCGTCTCACATCTCTACGTACCCTCTGTAGTTTCTAGCACTGTACGTGGAAATGCAGCCTTGTAATAAATTCTGATCAAAAGAAGAGGATGTAGCAAGGGAAAGAGCTCTTTTCCACACTTCTGCTTCACATCTTCCAGAACCCCGTTTGATGACACATCAGAAACGGGGCTCTAATCCAAGCTACAGTGGCTCTGGGGCTTCTGACGTGCACTTTATTTGGTGGAGGGACAGCTTAATACAGAATAGAGTTCCCCAGGCTTGACTGACGGTGACCTTTCCACGGCGACCTCAGTTTAAGGCCTCATTTAATTTGAAGGAGAATCTTAAGGCTGGTTTGAACAGGCTGCCCCTAAGATAAGGCCAGAAATGGATCATGCCCTGCGGCAGAGGACTAGACATAATGAAATGCTGACTGGCGCCAAACAATCTCTTCCTTTTCATTCATATGCGTATTCAGTCCAGATTTACAGGACAGACTTCCTAGAATCCTCAGGCACACACACATGACAAATCTCAGTCCTTCTCTGGAAGGAAATGGACTTCAATTTCCCCTTCCCCAGCTCTCCTCTTGGAAGCTCCATTGCTCAGGGCGCTCCTGTCAGTCACATGTCCTCTGAGGTCCTTGAACGCTGAGCTAGTTTGGAAAAGAGCACACTTGATTATGAAGCCAGGCTCCTTACACATCTTAGAACTTACTGACACCTGCTGGACGGTTTCCTTCTCTCTGAAAAACATCTGAGCAAAAGCCTTTGCCCCACGCATGAGGTCAGAGGAAGACGTTGGCTTCTGCACTGGAGGAGGAACAGAGAGCTCTCCCGCCCTGCGGAGTGCTGTGTCTGCTCAGTGAAAACGTGCTTCCTTCCCACAGAGAACAGACTTGAGAATCCCCAGGCAGCTTCGAGGACAAATGCCCTGATGGTAAAAATGCATATAGGAAATAACACCAGGAAGAGCAGTTCAAAGGTGGAAGGCTGGAATTCATGATCACGCCCAAACTCCTAGATACTTACAGTTTTTCCTCCTAGAGAGACGGAACATACAGCTAGCTTGAAAAGTATCCACTTCCAAGTGAGGAGCCTTCCCCTGGGCTCTGAGCTTCCAGAGCCAGGAGATGCTACTTGACTGGGTCTGCATTGGCCCAGAGCAAATCCTCAAGGAAGTAAAGGTGACCCTTGGTACTCTCCACTCTCAAAACATCAGGTTGTCTTTGGCTGCCTTCCCTGACTCCTGATGCTTTCAGGGCAGTGCATTCTTCTCAACAAGTTGGAATGAGCCAATAAATGAATTCACTGCACCCTTGTGAAACTGCATGTTTTACGAGAATCTTGGGGTGAGATTTGTGCTGAAGTCCAGTGAATCTGTCCTAACGGTAGCATTTTAAACCTGAAAATAGGCTAATAATGAAAACTACTTGGAAAAGCAGGCTTGTGGGAACCCTTTCAATCATAACATGTGGGACAGCTGCCTGCAGGTAGATCTTGCATAGAACCAGTTGGTTATTGCTGCCATCCTGCCTGAGGAATTGCCCTACATGGAGACCAACTGCTGGACTGCCCATTCCCCAGCCTCTTCTTCTTCCCAGGAAAGAGGAGGGACACTCACTCGCTGGCTGGCTGGCTCCCCTCAAGCTCCCTGGAAGATCTCTTCTGGAGAAGCTAATCTTCAGCATTCCCTGCTGGAACCACCCATCGCATAGGAGTGTCCCTAAGTCTCGTCTCAGTTTTCCTCCCTAAGAGCCCAGCTAAATGCAGGAAGTGGGAGAGCAGGTGAGCGTGAGAGCATCTGTAAGCCTTCTTGCCGCCAGGGCTCTAGTGTTAGAGAGAGGCCTCCCTGGGAGTGGAGCTATACCCTTCCCTATACAGGAACACAGCCTGCCCAGGCCAACCTCAGAAACTAAACACCCTCATTTCAAGCCAGAAACACCAAGCTCAAAGGTCCCCCACCTTTGGGGCCCCCCTCCCATCTTCAAAATGCTTCAGGCCGGAATTTAGATAGAGCTCTGAAGTTTGAGTTCTAATAGCTGGGTGTTGCCTACACTTGATGTTCTAAATGACCTCTGGCTTCCCAGGGGTAATTACACAGCGGGATTTGAGGGCTTAAGAATGGGTAGGCCAATACCGGTAAATACCAGAAGGAATGTACAGTTTTCCCCAAAAGCCTGTTAGGGCCAGAGACTGCAGAGATGAAAGAGGTCGGGAAAATGCCATGATATTACTTGCTTCCTACCCTAACGTTTGGCCTCTCTGTGGCCCTGCACAAAGAAACCTGTGCTGCCTGTCATATATGAAAAGCATTGTTTAGCAACTCAAAAACCATTAGAGGATTTACTTCAATAACCTAGAACTCATGGATTTTCAGAATCCAGCCTTTGTGGTGCTAATTTTATGATCTGTATCCTCACAAATCCTCCTCTCTGTCTTAGACATACTGTGTTCCAGCACAATCTTTTGTTCACAATGCACCCCGTAGCCCCAAATGCAGCCCTGAGTCTCCCTCTCCAGTGATCTCAGTCCAGCCATGTTTCAGCACCTCCCCAATGCCCCACCTCCTAATGAAGCCCTCCTGTGCCCCTGCCCTCACCACCCACAGCTCTTAATGTTTCCCCCGTCCTGTGTCATGCACTTCCTTAGGTGGTTGCTTATATTTTCACGTAGGCAGCCTTTGTTCTGGAAGATCGTAAGCCCCTCAGAGGTAAGCTCTTTGTCATACGTCTATTTGACTCCCCAGTTCAAACCCAGAACTTTTCGCCACAAGTTAGCCCATGGAAGGGGTCCCCTACAGGGGATCCCTGAAAGATGTTTGCCCAGTCTTGCCATGAACATTGCTGGTGATAGGAAGTTCATGACTTCATCCCAACCCATTCCAATATTGAATAGCTCTTAAGTTTTATTAAATTCTTATTTCTACTTAGCCAAAATCAGCAATATCTGCTCCCAATTCTGCATTACAAGCAGCTACTAGCTCTCAATTTTTGTTAGGATTCTCTTCTCCAGAGCAGAGATTCCCTAGTTCTTTTGATTTTCATTTATCATAGTTTCCAGACCCTGTCTTATCCTGGCAGCTCTCTCCTGGGAACTTTCTGGTTTCCAGTGTCTCTCGTGAAAGGTGCCACCCAGAAGGGAACACAATATTCAGCTGTATGAAGATGCATGCTCTCAATGATGAACATACTCTGGGGAGGTGTTTTGGTGATAATTGCGATGATCATGATCACGATCAAATTCTAATCATCTTTGTTTAAAACACAAAATTGCTAAAGAAAGAAAGCAAGGAAGTATTTTACCCATCCAAGGGATTCCAGTTTTGAAGAAAACCAAAAATGTAGGAAATTGAATCACGTGGGTTGTGGCAGACATGGAATCTACCTTCTCAATGTTATTTCATAGCCTTCCGATGGTAGAGTTGTGGTTTGAGTGAATTATACGAAGAAGTTTCTGTATCTGATTAACCAGTTTCATGTGTAACCAACTGGAAAGATAACTATGGTCTCCCAAACCGGCACTGGCTGCCTCTGCAGATCCTTGTTAGAATAGAGCTGGCTTGGCCAAGGAACCGCCGCGGTCCTGGAGATGTTCCAGCAGCTCAGGATTCCCAGATCTCTGCCCTCCTCACCCAACCATAAGCCCGCTCCAGGGCCTCAAAATCTCTGAAGTCCCTTGCAAGAGCCAAATTAAGAGAATGAAATCATCAAATGTAAGAAGAAGACCACCAGGAACAAATGATTTCCTTTTCTCCAAGCCCCTCAACATACCAAGCAATGCCTTATACAGGTTTAGGCTTTGGGAGGACAGATGATGCTTAAGTTCTTGAGGGCCTTTTATGCAGCCACAGGACGTTGAGTGAGTGAATTCTTCTCCCTGGCCCTCACTTTACTTCCTACTCCAAAATATATGAACCTAAAGTCTACAGCTAATGAAGGGCGAAAGCCCGGTAAGAAATCAAAGGATTTCCCTCATCATTCCAGTTCATGCTGATCTTTTGTTTCCTTTTAATTCTGAGGCATTTATTTTCTATGCCATTTATTTAATTTTAATATTTTGCTGCCTTTTTATTTTTAGTCTCATAAATAAAAGCTCTAGGGAAAAAAACACTCATCGAAGGCCCTTGGACAGTTGGAACTGACTGGCCTGAAGTTGCAAAGCTGGTTGCTACAAGAGTATAGGTAACCACCCCAGCTAGATGCTAAGCTCCCAAGTGGTCAGAAGAGACCAGGCTGACACATCCTTCTTTGTAGATCCACCCAGCAGCTCACTTTTCATAAATGTACCCCAGGTCACCTTAATAGCAAACCAGGTTAGGTCTCGTGTCTATGACTAAAGGCTTCTTAGAGAAGTGGGATGAAAAGGAACTGCCCCGGGACATTTGGTTACCTTGGCTGTCATCTGCGAAGCTGTAGGATCTTCTCATTTTCATAATCTCTCACCTTACATGTTGTGGTGTTTTGAAAGACAGTAGCTGGGCTTAGACATCAGCCCAAGCAAGGCATGGCTCACAGCCTCAGTGCCCTACCCTGTCACCTAGGGTCCTGGTGAAGTTTCTGCCCAAGTAGAAAGTCGTGGCACCTTTTATTCTCCAAGCTTTAACTTCAGGAACCTGTTGCCACAAACTTACACAGAACAGAAATCTATATGGTGATAACAACATATGCTCAAATATAAAATGACCACAATTACAAAGTGATTTCCTATTAAGAATATCCAAAGGAAAAGTTTTTGGCCATTTTGAATATATAAACTTTTAGGGATATGGATGAAATACTCAGTTGTCTACTCATAATATTTAATTTGTTAATTAAATTACTTATTGATATTTAAAATCAGGTACTACCTAAAATAATGCTTAATTTAGAATGTTTTTGCCACCCTTCTGTTTCAGAAAAATTTTGTACATCCTCAAAATGTATTTTCCATCTTCATTGTCTCTTTCATCATAATCACCAATTTTTTATCTTTCACCAACTTGTCCAGAGCATGTTGTTTGACATACAGCACTTTTTGAAATCATGTGAGGTGATGTCTGTAAAAGTTCTTTCAAACCATGAACTTTCCTAACAGTCGGGGTGCCCCTTCATCCTGTAAGTTGACAATACAACCACTTTCCTCTTTGCTATTTTAAGTGTTTGCAAAACCCAAATTTGAAAGTTTGAAGGACTACCCTAAGGAATAATTACTAAATCTGTGTCAGATTTCTATGCCTGCTTTCTAAAACACATTTTTGTAAGTTGTTCTCTATAAAACTGTAAAACTAGCCGTGATTGAATCATTTCAGTGAATGTGTCTTTTCTAAATAGTGTTTTGTTTTTTAAGAAAAGGAAATGAGATGACCTAGAATATGAGAAACTTCATGAAGTCTTGAATAATACCTCTATTTATATCTGTATCTATTTTTATATCTGTCTTCCTCCCTTTGTGAAATAACCTTAAAGGAAAAACCTTGCTTTGTAGGTAAGGAGTACCCAGTTTATACCTGTTTTCTGGACTAATTTTTAATAGTGCATTCTTCTGTGCTCAAAAGTGTCCCAGTTGTACAATATGTTCAGTTGCCACTCTGCTGATGGCAAGGAATATACTATATATTATAAATCTGTGGCCTTGTCAAGGCATTCACCATATTGGCCATTCAGTAAGCTTCCTGTAAAGCTAATATCTGCATGGCAGCCAGATGGAACTTAAAGGAGTGGTGCTTGGAAATTAAAGCAATGCAGCTGATTATCTAAAGTGTTATTAAAATGTGTAAGATACTGAAAATTTGACTACCAGTCAACAAAGCATTTTTTTAAAAAAATCTTTACTTTTTAGAAATCTAATTATGAAGAACTCAGTTAAGAAGTGCTGCTTTGATCTGAGAACAGTGCATTGTATTATTAGTTTAAATTATTTAGTTTACTGTCTCTAAATATTTGGAGAGAAATTGTCCTCATTAATTTACTTGACTGTTGAACCATTCAGACTTACAATAATGTCTTGTTTAAGGCAAAATTTATTTCCAAAGGACTGTCTTGCAAATGAGTATGTTGTGTGGAATGAGGAGTGAGTGAGCAGATAGACTGACTTCAGAGAGCTACGGGCTGATGAAGCTCAGATCAGAACTCCAAGCCCTGCGCAAGCCTGCCAGCCTTCCTCACTTTCTCATGTGTTCGGGGAGAGGCGTGGTGGGAGATAATTCAAATCACGGGGGTGGTTCCCCCATACTTTCTCATGGTAGTGAATACGTCTCACAAGACCTGATGTTTTCTCAGGGGTTTCCACTTTTGCATCTTCCTCATTTACTCTTGCTGTCACCATGTAAGAAGTGCCTTTCCCCTCCTGCCATGATTCTGAGGCCTCCCCAGCCATATGGAACTGTAAGTCCAAGTAAACCTCTTTTTCTTCCCAGTCTTGGGTATGCCTTTATCAGCAGTGTGACGATGAACTGATATAGACTGCTTGTCTGTTATATGTTATATTATACATGGTCTGGTTGGCTCATGGCAGTCAGTAGGTTTGAGTTCTTTCTATGTGACCAACTTTGGGCAGCCCCTCTCCCGGAGCCACAGGTAACGGCATGCAAAAAGAGTCTTGCCAAAGGGGTGACTTATGAAATATCCCCTCTCCTCAATCATATAAGCCTCTCCTCCAACTACCCAGCAGCACAGAGAGGGTTCCCATGGGCTACGGTCCTAGAGAGACAGTCGTTCTTACATCGGGAACATGAGTCCTGATCTCTGTATATGCTGTCATCCAATTTTGCCTGCAGTGAGCTGCCTGATCAGAGAACAACCAAAGGACAGCTGTCCCTCAGAACAATCAGGACCTTCACTCGGGCCCCACACTGTCCTACTTTCTCCTTGAGAGCTAAAGGCATATTTGTAGAAAGAAGGCAGCCTAAGCACGAAGGATAATGCCCTGGGAATTTTCAGCCCCCGGTGCTGCTCTGTGAGGATAAGAGCAGACTCAGAAGGAGACACGTCTCAGAATCCTCTCCTACACTCTAATATCTAAGAAGCCGGCCCCTCAGGTCTCTGGTCGACAAGAGCTTTCCCTTCCCACCATTTCCTAACATCACAAAGAGCACAACGGGAGATACAATGAAGAAGGATGGAGAGGAAGGGCTCAGCTATGGAGGCTGCCTTACTTCATCACCGCCTCTTATGTCCTGGTGGCCTTTTGCCCCTCTCAATGATGTCCTCTTGCTTTCCGGGGTTGCTGTTTCCAGACTAAGCTGAAATGAGAGGGTGGGATGTGAGACCAATTTTCCCATGTGTCCTTGGAACATGAAGATGTGACCTTTATCCCTCCAGACCCTCTTCTACTGACCTCTCTAAGCATGTTTTTCTTGAATTCAGATGAGTCAGGGAATGTCTTCAGTGTGAGGCTCTGGCCAGGGGTTGCTCTTTGCTAATTGTGTACAGATGTTCACACATATGGCCCAAAGCCCACTAAGTAAACAGCAACCTTGTTCCCAGCGTTCTCTGCTGATCTGAGGCCATTGCTATATTTTCTAACCTATCCCTGTAGAATGGTGACTGTGGCCTCACCATAAACCCCAACTACTGGCTGCTCTGTCCTTGAGGTCACAGGCCGGCAGTGACCTTGCCAGTGGCTTGGCCTCCCAGAGATTCGAGGCTGGGCTTCTTGGCTTGCAGCTGTGCTGTGGGAAGTCCTCAAGGCCTCTTGTAACCTCCTTTTAGCTCAACTGGCTTCCCTGCCTGTGGCTGCCCTTCCCTGCAGGCCTGCTGGCCTCCGCACTCCAGGGCCATTAGGATAACATCTAAAGCACACGGAGTTGCTGGGAAGAAAGGCTCAGGTCTGCATCAGCCAAGCCACAGCTCTGCTGTCATTTTTGGTCCACGATGGCCCTGGGGTTACTGCAATTATCCAGAGCATTTCCATGCCCATGCCCCCCATTGCCCTGGCTTTTTATATTTTCTGATCCTTTTTTTGAGACTGAGTTTTGCTCTGTCACCCAGGCTGGAGTGCAAAGGCACAATCTTGGCTCACTGCAACCTCTGCCTCCTGGGTTCAAGCGATTGTCCCACCTCAGCCTCCCGAGTAGCTGGGATTACAGGCACCCACCATCATGCCCAGCTAATTTTTGTATTTTTGTAGAGGTGAAGTTTCACCATGTTGTCCAGGCTGGTCTTGAACTCCTGACCTCAGGTAATTCACCCACCTCGCCCTCTCAAAGTGCTGGGATTACAGGTGTGAGCCACAGCACTGGGCCCTATTTTCTGATCCTGATTATATAACAATAAAAAGAAAATTTTACCAGATGATGCTTATTTTAAAATTTTTATGACCAAATTGCACCTGCTAGTTCTTTAAAAAGGCAACTTTTCCTAATGCTTTAAAAAAATACTTCCTTTGAGTGACGTTTTTCATTTTGCAAAGACTATGGCTTTTTCTCAAACAGATTTTTATCTTTTTTCTGGGGTCTGAAAAAACCTCACTAAATCCCTCCATCTAGATCACGTCAATATTTGATTAAAATACGAGTTTGAAGACTCTCCAGTGAAGTCATTTCTTCTTGCACCGTTTTAAAATTAATGCTCAAGTTAAAAACTAATGACATTTAATGTTGAAAGTAAACTAAACCCGACGGTAACTCTCTGAGCTCTTCAAATTGATGCGGAAGGTGGCCACCTTGTGGCTACTGTGGAAACTGCCACTTACACCTGATTTTTCCCAGGGGTAGGAGCCCTACTGCTAATTAGATTAAATGAGTTCTAAGATTGTCTTTTCCCGTGCAGTTTACAACCCAACCCTGCTCCTCTACAGGTCAACTTGTAGTGATTGTAGTTTGGGGACAAGAAAGCTATTCTAAATGGCCTCAGTGGATTAGCTGAAAGAAGCCTTTTGGTCCTTATACTAAGGGTAAGAAATAACCTCCCAGGAAGCCCAGGTCTTTGTCTTCCTCAAACCGTATATGCTCTAAGTCCCATATTTTTAGAAATATACTCCAGGGGTGCCTATATCAGCATTCCTGAGTAAGATCTTTAAAATGCACGTTGCTGGGGTCCCTCTTCAAGACCTAAGAACTGGAATGTCTAAGTCCAGGGATTTGCATTTTTAACAAGTTTCTCAGGTGAATTTTTAATGCACATTAAAGTTCTAACAGTGCTACATTTTAGTCTACTAAGGAAAGAAACTAGAGGCCTAATGCTTTTGACCCTAAGCAATCTCCTTTGGGCCCTGAGAGAAAAGGGATCCAGAACTGAAGAGAGCTCAAGAGACCCATGCAGGAGTTCTCAAAAGCCCCTTCCAACCCGAATGTTTGCTGCTTGAACAAGGGAGGCTCCACCACAGTGACCTGGCAACTTCGGTCAAACCCTCTAAACAAGAAGCCATGGGCCACCAGAAGAGTGCCCTGCTGGCGTAGGGTGCCTCCCTCTGGCCTGCATAGGAAGCAGCAAATGGCAATTAAAGAGAGAAGGAGAGGCTCCTTTGCAGGCTACTCCATCTGCCCCACCCAACTCCCACCATGTCCACCCCAATCCAGAAGCTCCGTGTCCCAACTGGATGTGAAAGGCAAGAGACCAGCTTCCAGGCCAGGCTCTCCCGCTGGCCAGCCCCGTGTACTTGGACAGGTCGCTGGCTTCAGGTGTTATCGCTGTAAACAGAAGCAGTTGGATAACCATCACTTAGCTTCTTTCCAGTTCTGACATTCTGTGATCTCATTTTAAGCTTTCAGAGGAAGAAGCAGCTCTTTATGAGAAGTGATCTTGGGAGTCCAGATTCCAAGCTTAGCATTCAACCTTTGCTGTTTGTAGCAATTCTTACGGAGTGTCACAATGAGAGATGAGATCCTCTGCCAATACACAAACAACAAACTCTGCCAATGTCATCTCTCTGTATTGGGGGTAAAGCGGCACTGGACTGAAAGCCTTCCAAATGCCAACCCTTCACCGACTACAACTCCATGACCTCATCACACCCTCCCCTCCTCACCCCATGATTCTCCAAAGATTTCAACACACCCCATCTTCATACACTCCCTTCCCATGCCCACCCCCACCTCCCAACCAAGACTCCTGTCTCTGAACCCACTTCCTGCTCTAGCATTCATTTTGTAGGGTGCTGAGGTACCTGAAAGAATATCTAGGTGGAGACTTCACCCAGATCAATCTTCTTACCCTTTCAAGGTCATTGCCACCAGGTGCCACTCCTCTGTGACTCCACCATTCTCTATACATACTCACCTCAGTTCTTAACCTGTGACATTGTAATCATCTGTTTTTATGCCTGTATCCCTAAATGGAAGATCTGTGGCTGCCACATACTGAATATTCAATAAATGTTTCCTTGAATGAATGCTAGTAGGAATGAAAGAATTCGTAGATAAATAAGGCATTAAGAAGATGCAGGCTGACTATTGTACAGATCCTCTATGCCTATTCTTTGCCCAACTCAGGATGAGGAAAGAAGAACCTGGTCCAGACTCTCAACTCTGGAGCATTTGAGGGAGAACCTGGGAACAGAGGACTGTGCCTGCAGTAGAAGCAGCATGGTGGTTTATCAACGTGTTGCTCATCAAAGCGCAGGCCAGTGAAATCAGCGATTGGGTTGTGTCAACTGAGTGGGTTCAGACCAGCATTTTTAAATGAAGTACAGCATAATAAATCAGAAAACATGTCTCTTAGTTCAAGTACAGTTTTATGAAACTTTTGTTTTTTAAGACAAATCTCACTCTGTCGCCCTGGCTGGAGTGCAATGGTGTGATCTCAGCTCACTGCAACCTCCGCCTCCCAGGTTCAAGCAATTCTCCTGCCTCAGCCTCCCCAGTAGCTGGGACTACAGCCCACCACTATGCTCAGCTAATTTTTTGTATTTTCAGTAGAGATGGGGTTTCACTATGTTGGCCAGGTTGATCTTGAACTCCTGACCTTGTGATTCACCCATCTCAGCTTCCCAAAGTGCTGGGATTACAGGTGAGAGTCACCATGCCCAGCCAAAACTTTTATTATATAATCATGGTACAAAATATACTTCTTTACTTACATACAGTGACCAAAAATTTTAGAAGCCACTCATCTAGGAAATACTTTCTAATACATCACTAAATACTTTATTGGCTCAAGTTAAAAAAAGTAACCTACCGACCTTATGGTATGGCTTCCATTTATATGGATTCCATGATGTTTTTGAGAGAGCTATATATTTTCAAATTACTTGGAATGATAATGATTTGATCTCATCTAATTTCAATTATGTTCACAGTAGGTAAAAATCTTTTATAGAGATAAATAATTTAAGAAATTTCTCTTAAAATAGGGACCTTCCCTCTGTTTTGTCTTTCCTGTCTTCCCAGGTAGAGCCTGTCTATGCTGATAGTATAATACTAGCTCGCTCTCTTTCCCACCAAGGTGAAAAAGCCATTTTCTAAGAGTTCGTAGAAAGTAAGTGATAAAATTTAAAATCTTAAATTCCAAAGGTAAATTTTAACAAAACTATCTAAATATCTCCATGGGAAATCATAGTGACATGTGAGATATTAAAATTAAAACTACAAATGAAGGAAAACATCAACTAGCTTTGTTAAGAACATGAACCCCAGCACGTAGGATACAGCTTCTTCTCCGCTGTGTTTGTGTCTCTTCTGATGAACAGGCAGCCATGTGTTAGGCTTTCCCTGGTTTGGCCATCACACTGTCCCCAGTCTCATCTGTTGACACCATATGGGATTGTCACGCTTCTTTGTTTATGAAGAGTTTCCTGGAATCTTAAAAGTGAGTTTCAGTATCAGACCAGCATCCAAAATCAATCCAGATACATGCTTAGACTGGCTCGGTGTTTAAAAAGACTTCATGTTAACAGTCAAAAATTAGAAAATTTGTTTTAAAAATTAGGGTTCTTGACTTCTCTTGGCAAGTCAAAATATTACTGCACAGAGACTATTGCTCTTAACCTAGGTCCAGGGGACCCCTGCGTTTTATACAATTTCCTCTATAATCCTATGTATTTTTTTTTTTTTTTAAGAATCATCTTGAGAAGAAATCCATGGGCTTCACCAGACTGCCAGAGGGGTTTGTGGCCCAATAAAGGCTGAGACCACCCCAGTGTAGAGCCAAGCAGCAGCTGTCCCATTGATTCCTGTTCTCATCATTCTTTACTTTCTCTGAGGCCACCCATCTGCTTTCATTTTCCATTGCACTAACAATTTTCCTGGAGTCAAGAAATATTTTCCTGTAATCATCTCTCTATCAAAAATTGGAAAAAGAAAAATGAAGACTTTCAAATTCTTACACTAAGCTGCTCCACTTATTTATGCCATCTCACTGGTCTCTGGTCCACAGGGATTGCATTTAACATCCTTGAACACCAGTGAAGCACAGCCACCAACCAGTCAGAATGGTTGCCATCTGTGCACAATGCCCTGTGAACCTCAGCCCTGTGCCTGCAGGATATTCCTCCCTGCTTCAGCAGGCTTCTCTAGCTCTCTGGGTGTCATTCCGTGTTGCATCTGTCCTTCTTCCCCGAATATCAGGAAGTGTGACCAGTGGGCTATTTGGAGTGTGCTTGGGAGCATCCTGGGGAACTAGGAGAAGACCAATTTCTCCTTTTTAGCAAAGGAGACCAGATGCCAGCTCCACCCTACCGTCCGGTCTCTGGACTTGAGGGGAAATGGAGCTGATCATCATCACGTCCACACTCCTCCTGCATAGTGCAGTTGACAGAGCTGTCTCCCTGAGATGTCAGCTGAGGGATCCTCATACCAAACCTGAGGAAAGAATCAGAATTAACCCCGCTTTGCAAAGGATGATCATGGACGGTCGAAGAACAGGAGCAGCGAAGTCAGAAGGAGAACACAGACCTACATTTTAGTCCAGTCAAACACTTGGAAAACACTCCTCAAGGGAAGTGACTTTGTGAGATTTCCATAGCAAGTGCTTAACAAGTCTTTTTTAAAAAACAAGCATTTAACACATTAATATTTTAATAGCAAATCTGGGCATTTCCAGCAAATCTAGTCACTACTCAACAGTCACCTTAGCCCTTATGCTTAGGTACAAAGGGAGAGCTTTTGGATTTTATATGAAAGACAGGCTCTTTGTGGCAGTAAAATATTTTATTTTATTTTTAAAAATTATAATACAATAAAATTGGGTTTTTCTTTAGGGGTATAGAATTTTTTTTTTTTTTTAGAATAAAAGAGAGAAAGAAAGAGGAAGAGATTTTAGAAAAAGAAAAGGAGAAAGAAAGAAACAGCAAAAGGAAGAAAAAAAAGAATGAAAGAGAGAAAGAAAGAGGAAGAGATTTTAGAAAAGGAGAGAGAAAGAAACAGCAAAAGAAAGAGAAAAAGAATGAAAGAGAGAAAGAAAGAGGAAGAGAAAGAGGGAGAAAGAATGGGATTCTTGTTTTATTGCCCAGGCTAGAATACAGTCTAAAAATGGGTATTAAAAGCCTCTTTTATGCCAATAATTGTGCTTAACAATGGAGACAGGAAGGAATAGGGGATGAAAATAACAAATAAGCAGACAACCAATATTTTATTTAAACCTGTGAAATGCTATGCAATTGCTGAGGAGTGATTTACTTCTAATGATGTGGTCACTTTTAAGATAGGTATAATGTGATACTGAGAAAAATGTATGTTTTGTGGATTTGTGGGAGGAGAGTTCTGTATTTATTTGTTAAGTCTAGTTGTTCCAGGTCTGAGTTCAAGTCCTGGATATCCTTGTTGATTTTCTATCTCGTTGATCTATGTAATATTGACAGTGTAGTGTTAAAATCTCCCACTATTATTGTGTGGGAGTCTAAGTCTCTTTGTAAGTCATTAAGAACTTGCCCTATGTATCTGGTTGCTCCTGTAATGGGTGCGTATATATTTAGGATCGTTAGCTCTTCTTGCTGCATCGATCCTTTCACCACCATGTAATATCCCTCTTTGTTTCTTGTGTTCTTGTTGTTTTAAAGTCTGTTTTATCAGAGATGAAAATCACAGCTTCTGGTAATGCTAGCTGGCTGTTTTGCCCATTAGTTGATGTAGATTCTTCATTATGGTGATGCTCTTTACCTTGTGGTATGTTTTTGGAATGGCTGATACTGGTTGTTCCCGTCCATGTGTAGTGCTTCTTTCAGAAGCTCTTGTAAAGCAGGCCTGGTGGTGATGTAATCTCTGAGTACTTGTTT
>PVKP010019874.1:0-41648 GCA_004027715.1 Plecturocebus donacophilus | reverse complement strand
CATATTGTGTGTCCCTGCTTACTGATAGATATTGATAAGTATTGCAAGAGTAATTATTGCTTTCACTGTAACAAGTCATCAGATAGTAATGTTGGAGGAGGAAAATTTTAGCTTACACCTACCTCTAACTATTAGAAGCTTTGTGTATCTACCCAGAAGAACTTAGTAATTGTTAAATGCCTAAATGGGCTCAGATCAGTAACAAGACTATTAATAAAAGGCTCAGGGACTTAGTGTTGTAATTTTTTTATTAATAAAGCTATGTGATTTGTTCAGTTTATATGTGAGTGCTAGATTTATATAGTTTATTTCTATTAATGGCTGACAGAACATATGCATAAATTGTATATATTTACAGCATTTATTGTATAAATAAATGCAATTGTTTGTAGTAATTCAAGGCAGCATATGCGCTGTTCATCAGAACAACATGGATAATAGGTAATATAGGGGTTCAGATAAGTGATAGATCACTATGAGTTTTAAAGTTCTTTTCTACCACTAAGGCAACCTTGAAGGATATAAGAATATCCACTTAATATGAGAGTGAATAATTTTATATTGATTATAGTGCACTAAATATAGTGCTTGTGCTCTAAAAGAATTAAGCATGTCTATGTGAGTCCAATATATACCAGCAACCAAGTGAAATAATCTGTTGGGTATTTTTCCCTTGGCTCTCTAGCCATGGTAAGTCAGAAAGAATAAAAGGATAAACTGAGGCATGAGGATGTGTGTTACTTTCACAAAGGAAACATAGAGAGGGTTCCTGATTCCCAGTGCAGTGTTTTCTTTTTTAGGGTGTTGCATAATGCATTTACATTTTTTAATGGGCAAAGTTCACAGAGGACATTGGCAGAAGGAGATACCTTCGTGTTTCCCCCTTGGGCCCCTCTATACTAACTGTCCCTAAGGGGTGATAGTTGAATTTAAAATAGTATAATGATATTGGGTGTTATTAGTTTTTCTTATAACATCTCCACAATTCTTTTCACATACAGATACTCAATAAATATCTTCCGGTGCTGCTTATGAAGAATTCATATTCAGAAGAAAAGTGATTTGGTGAGGCGTGAGTGAAAGCCATTCTCTCTTTCTCTAATAACTTCTTTTCTGAATGATGCTGCAGGGGACAGTGAGAAATCTTTCAGCCTAGGCACAGAGACAGTCCCTTTTGTGTTGGTAAATCAGAACAGTGTGTAGGTGTGCTGTTCCAACAAAGTAATACAAATGAATAATATATCCAAGGTATTACATGTCCGTGGTAAACCAGGAGACAAGAACATGTACCTCTTACAAATATTATACCCATAAAGCAATATTAGAAATTCTTTCAATTTTAGATATCATTCTTCACAGTGACAAGTTGAGATTTTAAGCATATTGTTCTTAACTACACGATCATGACAAATAGAAACAATTTAGACATATTACTCTATGTAGCAGGCAGTATTGACCTATTCTAAAATGCATTATTGGATCAATTTTAAAACAGAAGAATCAAAGTAGTTGATTAGTGGTGGTGGGACTGTTCCCCCATCAATATTTATGCATATTTTGAGTTCTCTATATGCAGTTAAGCAAACCTAATTGAAGTCACATACACATGATTTTTGATGCAACAAAAACAGAAAAAATATTCTGAAAGAAAAATTGTAAAGCCACATCTCTTTACTATTTTATTCAAATAAAAATTAAAAGTCTGTGCTGACATTAGTATAAAATAATTTTTTGTCTTTGAAAATAATTTATAAAGTAGGCTATTTCTCACCTTGAGAAAAATGTATTTTAGAAAAATTTCCCAAGTGACTTTTGAAAAAGAATAATGAACATGTAAGACCAATGTTGGACTGCCAGAACTTTAAGAATGTAAAAGAAGAATGTAATAATGCAAAATTTAAGGATGTAGAATTTTGAGTGATAATTTTGTTAATCTCTACAAAAATCACTCCTTCAATTCCAGGTTTTATATAAAATATGCTAAATAAATACATACTATTCTTTCTACTGCTTTTTCATTTAGCATATCCTGACATATTATGCTATTTATACCTTAATTTCCTTCTAACATTCAACTTGCTTTTGCTTAAAGTGTTACAAAGCGCAAGCGAATGATTTTTCATTCAGTTGAAACCAACCAAAGGGAAAATCAAGACACATCTACTTGCCTTTGTCCAGTCCTTTATGCCCTTGCATATAGAACAGTCATGAGGCAGATTGAGAAATGAAATCAAGCTTCACATGAATTGCATGGAAAATTCTCCTCTAATGAAAATTCACTGATTACTGTCATGGATGCCTTGCTTTTCAATTGCCCCTTGTATTGCTTTCATGGTTGAGAGATACTCATTTTTCTTAAGCAAATTTGGGGGTCCACTAAGCACATAGCAACACAATTGACTAATATAGGTCTATTTGTTGATCTCTTAAAGCTCAGTGCACACGGATGGAAGTAATCCAAACTATTTTTCTCCACCCTTCACTTAACATACATAATAATAAATGAATATTTAAAGTAGCAGCAAATATATTAACAGGAAACAAATAACTTTTATTTGTAACAAGTGCACATAGGTTAATTAACGAGAAGGAGGTTTTGTGTTGAAACAAGGCTCCCTGATGCTGTTCGGGCAGGTGTTGTTAAGGGCCAATTGAGCACTATAAGGTAATTATGAAGTACTAGCGTGTTCTTCCGTTTGTTAACAAAATGCTGCCCACAATTTGCCTAAACCTATAAACCATCATCTGTGATCCTCAATAGCAATTAAATGACAAACATCTCCTCATCAGAGACTCGGGGAAACAAAAAGAGACAATGATAGCATTTAAGTAGCCAGATGGATATTTTTGAACATTAACTTTGAAGACCTCTTTTCAATAACAGAATATTAGATGAAAACATATTTGGTACTAAGTGAAAGAGGAAAGACCATGGTTTTTTTTTTTATGGGAAGTTAAAGCAGGTATATTGAATAATTGAAGCAGTGCATATTTGAACAGCTTTGGTTTTAAAATCTTGGAGTGTTCAGCAAACTTAATAGAAGATAGAAACCTAACTCATCTCCTCAAAGCATCGAGTCACTTTGCTCTTAAAATTCTAGCTACTCACCTGTATTTGAGGAGGGGCTATGAAGAGCATAGTAGAAGTTCTCGGGTGGGATGATGGTTAAAGTCTGACCAATCTCATGTACTTTCTCCAGGGTATGAGTTACTAATTAGTTATTTTTTTTTAAAAAAAGTTTATTACTGAAATCATATATCGGTACAAAAATAGTAATTTTAGACCTAAAGATTGCTTTCTATCACAAACTAATTGATCTAGAAGTTTAAAGGATGTAACATTTAAAATGCTTCTGTAAGCATAGCAACAGTTCCAGGAGCTATAAAGCTTATAAAGTCTCGGCTTAATTCAATTAATTGTCAGATTGGAAGAATCTCCAAAACTTGTAGTAGCTCTTGTTTTTATAGTTAAGGATCTTCTGGGCATTTAGTGGCCTACATTAAACAATGTTGTCTAACTAGTTTGCATACTTGGTAGAGCTAAAAGGCTATTCTGTAACAAAAAATACAATTATAAATGTATGAGTTTCCCTAAGTCAGAAGGTGCAGATTTTTTTTCCAATGCCAAAATAACAGTATTTACAAATGTTTTCATGAACCATGAGAAGCTACCGCTCAGTGTGTTTTAATGTAATAGTAGGTCAACAGCTCTCTTGAAAGAACAAAACCAACCTAGGGCCAAACAGACAGGCAGGCCTAATTAAGCACTCCAGAGTAAGAAAACCTCTCAGAGAACTACAACTGACTCGACCCCTGCTTTGTACTTCACCGGGTTTCTCTACACCTTTGCCACTTTCCTCTGGACTTACTTTTTATGAATTATTTAAACATGGCCATTTCATATCCACAATTAATTTTCAAAGAAAAGGCAATAAGAGAAAACAATCTCAAGTTAAACAGCTTGGGAATGACTCTCGTTTTGACAGAATTTAAAAGACTTGAGTCTCTGTTTCAGAGCCTGCCTTTGGAGGTGGCTTCCCAAAGCCTCATTTGTTTAAGTCTCTTAGATTCTGTCTACATGACAGCCCAAACACCTATTTCCACCAGGGAAGAAAAACAAATTCAAGAGAGTTGCTTTTCTAGGTTACCTGCCTTTGTTTCTTTTATTTAAATGAATGGAAATTAATGATCATAATTTCAATAACGGAAAAAAATAACCTACAAAGAATGAGAAATTTTTCATTATCATTAAGGAGTAACAGTACATTGAAAAATGGAAGTATTTGCACTGCTAACCACTTGCAAGAATGAAAGTCCTTGACAATTGTTTTATTCTAGTTATCCTTTTCCCATCAGCACATGTTACTCTGTCCTGTTATAGCAGGGAATGGCCTCCAAAAATCATGGTATACTGATACCTTATTCTCCATTACAGAACCATTCAATTGGAATATAATTCAAGGGATCATTAAATTCATCTTTCTGCCTTCAGGTGTGGCTACACTCTGCTGGAACTCATCATATTAAAATATAATATTAATATGAAATGATATGATATCATATGAAAGTGCTTCACCTAAAAACGTGTCCAGTGTAGAAGCTGAGGCTCAGTCATTTGCTATTACCAGAATACCCCTAAAATTGTATATCCCTAAAATGTCTGTACAGAAAGAAATTAAATCTCCAAACATGCAAAATATATGTTTGTTTTGGGGAAAAGAAAAACCTTTGAGAAAAAACAGACTTTAAAATTTTCTTGCCAATGTTTTCTGACCATTTTCATGTTTCATAATCCTGCTCTGGCAATTTTCTTTACAGCTAAAAAACCCATCAGTTTCTACTTTATTGTTAAATCAGCCCAGTGAAGAAATTATCTTGAAAATAAATTTTTCTAAAATATTTATGGACTCAACAGTGCTGTTTATATTTAAAATTAGAAAAATGTCATTAATTTCTTATATGGCTTAAAACCAAATTGCTAAAATATATGACTAGAAATAGTTCTATTTGATATAATATTAAAACTATTTAAGATTATAAGTGGTATTTCTTAAAGAGCCAACACTTGTCAGGTCCTCAATAAAAGATTACTACTACAACCCAACACTATTACAAAGTAAGTTTTGTCATTTGCAGCATACAAGTGTGGAAGCCAGTGCTCAAGGAGGGTAGATAATTGTCCCAAGCTCACACAGCGAGGAAGGAGAGGAGTCGAGGGACCAGGGTCTTGAGGCTACACCACATGCTGGTTGTCTGACCTGAGGTTTTGATCACTGAAACCAATTTTTTCTCTGTGACCAAGTAAACTCTGAATTAGAGATTGAACTTTTCTTCTCTAATTTAGAGGTCCACATCCACAAGTAGTTAATAACCATGGCCAAGTTAACTGGAATGGGAAGGGTAGCACCAGTCCCAAAGTGGCTCACCCCATTTCACCGATAATACAGTAGCATAGCATGCGCACACACTGTGTTAGGGTCCCATAGACATCAACGTGACATGCACAAGATGCTGGGACACTTTGTGCTCTTCATGAAAAGGGCTCAACAGGACCTTCCCTCTTCATTGCCTAGGGAATGACTTGCAACCATGGCAAGAAAGATGGTGTCCTGTTCCCACCATCTGCCACCATGGAGCCAGCACAGGAGGCAGTGCTGTTCCTTCTCCAGCTTTTTCCTCCTGGTGACAAATATTTAGTCAATCCCCCACTCAATAGTATTTACATGAGATGAAGCAATTGAAGAGTAAATTAATTCAAATAGATACAATTTAAAGCTTTTCTATTTGCTATTAAAGCTCTCTGATGAAAGTGATGTAGCCAAAACTTGGATTTTAAAACCAATTGCTTATTTAACAATTTCATGGAATACTAGTCATGACATGAATATCATTATTTTATGCACTGACAATTGGGGCAGAAATCTGATATGTTAGCAGAAGCTGTTTGAAAGTGATTGCTACAATATCTACAATTCTAAGTGAGATTTCAAGAAGGCCAGAGAGTTCTGATTTTTGGATTAAAGGGGAAGGAAAAGTCCACGGACTGCTGCACCCACAAGAAGCCAGAGCTGCAGCAAGGATAGTGTATTCCCTTCTCTTCAACTTTTAAAATCTCTGTTGTTTTCTTGGCGGGTGTCTGTAATCCGAGCTACTTGTGAGGCTGAGGCAGGAAGAGTAGCTTGAACCTGGGAGGCAGAGGTTGCAGTGAGCTGAGACCGCACCATTGCACTCCAGCCTGGGCAACAGAGCAAGACTCCATTCCAAAAAAATAAAAAGGTCTCTGTGTTTTTCTGAGCCTAGGAGTGAACAGAAGAAGATCAAGAGGCAATGATGTGTCATTATGATCTCCATTTCATACACAAAGAACAACTTGACGGTGGTTAAGTAACTTGGCTGAACTTACACTAGCATGAAGATTCAAATTTGAGTCCAAAACTTATGGAAATATCTATTAGAGAAAATTGTATTAGTTCTCTACCACATATATTTTCCTAGGGAAGCCACCTTTGTTCTCACCTCTGTCTACTTCTCTTTCTTCAGTGTCCTCTGAGAGCTCCTAACCAAATATTTTATACACAGTAGGTGGTTTGGTTGAGTGCAATAATGTTATCTGAGAAAATCTAAACTATAGTTATGTGTCGCTTAATGACAGGGATACGTGATGAAAAATGCATTGTTAGGTGATTTCATTGTTCTAATATCATAGAGCGGACTTAAACCTAGATGGTACAGTCTACTACACACCTAGGCTGTATGGTATAGCCTATTGCTCATGGGCTATACACCTGTACAGCATGTGTTTAGATACACACAATGGTATGTGTGTATCTAAACCTATCTAAACTCAGAAAAGGTAATGCATTGTACTACAAAATTATGACAGTTCACAATCCTGTCACTAAGTGATAGGAATTTTCCTGCTCCATTATAATCTTATGGTAGCACTATCAGATAGGTAGTCCTTCATTGACCAAAACATCATTATATGGTCCATGCCCAATAATAAAAAGGCAGACCAACTACGACTATGTAGTATTATTATAAGAGTCAGCAAGGGGGAAATACTCACACTCAGGTATGAGTACTGTACCTGAGTATGAGTATTTCCCCCTTGCTGACTCTTATAGTAAAAATATACTTTAAAAAATAATGCTACTATGTGAATTTATACTGTGAAAATTTTATTCCATATAAAATAGCTGTCAAATATTATGAAATAAAATACTACAGTATGTAGACCCAGAGGCTACTAACCTAATTAGTGTGCTAAGCAGGAAATACAAGTGATTATACTACATTGTAAAAAAAAATAAAAAATAATGGCTAGGCAATTTCAGAATTATACAAATGATATAATTATCTTATAAATGTTAAGCTGATAGGAATATTGTTAAATGAATTAAAAAGATGAATTTTAGCAAATTACATAATTTCAATATTACCTACTACAATTGTACATAAAGCTTTGAGTATAGTTTAAATTGGCTACTTTAGAGTTGTCTAGGGAAAGGCAAAGTTTGCCTTATACTGTACGATAGTTTATTTCAAGTACATTCTTCTTCTTCTAGCTTAATAAAGACAGCAGGTTTAGGAGTTCCAGGGAGAGGTTAAGAAACACAAATAAAAGGGCAGACCAACTACGACTTACAGTGCTCTTTAAATGTGGCCCAATTTTGAGGGTTAGAAACAATAGGGGGAAAAAAAGCCACAGAGACCCCAGAATGAGAATGTTCTATAAGGACAGAAACCACGTATTTTTGGTCATATGTGCTTCAAACTGGTGCAGCATCTGACCTAAAATGGTCATTTAGTGAGGAAACAGTCAATAAATAAAAGAACTAGAAAGAAAGGCTTAGCAGCAAAGATTCTTCCATAAACAAATCTAAGCACATTATAGTCTTGCTTAAAACCTTCATGGTTTCCCATTACCAAGTAATAGAATTCACATTCTATAGCGGGGCAAACAGTTTCTGACACAGTGCCTACCTCCTGTGCAGATGCATCCCTGACTACTGACCCAGTGCACCAGCAATACTGGGTCACCGGGAGATTCCTCCACAAACTGCCCGCCTGCTACCCCTCCGTGTTTTCAATCTCCCCACTGCTCCCCACCAACTTTTGCCTGAATAATACACTCCTGTTCCCTCGCCAACACTCCTCCTTCATATCCCTTACTATTATTCCCTCTTAGTTTTCCTATCTTTGTTACACTTATGAAACATACATACTGTCCTAGAATTAGCTATGTGTGTTTTCGCCTGGGAGCTGAGTCTGACTCATCTTTGAGTTCCCAGAAATTCACAGGGTCTGATTGCAAATGGGACATAATAAAAGATTTTTGAATGAAAGAAAGAAGAAAGTACTGAAAAGAAAAGAGAAAGTGTGAGTCTCAAATAGGAAAGGAACCGATGTACAGCTGGATATGCAAAGAGGGTACTCTGAAAAGACATGATTTCCAAATTCTGTCTTCAATGTCTCAAGTTGAATCTGCATAAGACCAAAAACAGCTTGTTTTTTAAATAAAAAAAAAAATAGTTACCTGTTATTTGGCAAAGTAACAGTTACTCATTATGAGACAGAAGATGTGGCAGTGTCATCAACTTTTTACTGATTATTTTCTTTTACTTTTTGAAAATGTTAGACTTGTAGAAAAGTTGCAAGAATAATACAAATAATTCTCATATACACAATTATCCTAATATTAACATTTATCATGTTCTTTTACTAAATAATGTAAGAATTAATTGTAGGGATGAAAGCTCCTTCCCTTTAAATACTTCATTTCGTAATTCTTAAAAACAAAAAAATTCTCTTATGTAACCACAATACAATTAATAAAATCAGGAGAGTAACATTGAGACAGTACAATGACCTAAACAACCAAACTTTATTCAGATTTTGCTAACTGATTTGATGTCTTTTAAAAGAAAGAAAACACAAGGTCATGTGCTACTCTTAACCATTGGGTCTCTTTAGTCTTTTAAAATCTAGAACAGTATTTACTATTTCTCTGTGGTTCATGACGGTGACATTTTTTGAGTATAAGCCAAAAAGGGTTGGCTTAATGTTTCTTCATGAATTTAGATTTAGGATTTGAGCTTTCGGCAGGAATAACACAGAAGCAATACTTAATTCTCAGTGCTTTCGCTCAGGAAGCACCAACTAGATTTGTGCATTTGTTGGTGATGTAAACTTTGATCACTTGGTTAAAGGGAGATTTACCATCATTCTCCACTTTCAAGTCTTTGAAAGTGGAAAGATACTATGATATTACATAAATAATTCTTCTAAAACTTTTACCCACTGGTTGTAGTGTCCATTAGTGATACTTCCCTGAGTCAATTATTATTAATATGGCTGCCAAATGGTGATTTTTTTTTCTAATTTCATGTTTTTCATTTTTTTTATTATAAATGTTGCCTTCCTATTGTTAAAAATCTCTCTTCCTTCTCATTTGTTTATATGTTTATATTAACATGAATTCATGGAGTTTTACCCTATCCAGTGGGTTACAAACTTTTACTCACATTATTTATTTTGATTCCAAATGGTCCCAGATTTGGCTGATTGGGGTCCGTCTAGCTGTCTACTAAATTTCACTTGTTTTATTTTGAGACAGAGTCTCACCGTGTCAGTTAGGCTGGAGTTCAGTGGTGCGATCTCAGCTCACTGCAATCTCTGCCTCCTGGGTTCAAGCGATTCTCCTGTCTCAGCCTCCCAAGTAGCAGGAATTACAGGCACCCAGATTACCCTGTCCAGATAAGTTTTGTATTTTTAGTAGACGCAGGGCTTCACCACGTTGGCCAGGCTGGTCTCAAACTCCTGAGTTCAGGTGATCCACCCACCTTGGCCTCCCAAAGTGCTGGGATTACAGGCGTGAACCACCACGCCCGGCCAGATTTCACTGATTTTTAATCCATTTTCAAGTGTTTTTTTTTTTTGCATCTTATATTCATATCCCTACCAGCCTCACACTTAGATCTTGTTGTTCTTTTAATTTTGTAAGCGCTGCAAAGCAGCCACGTGTACCCTTCAATGAAGAAGGATAAGTAATCAAAATTGAGATACCCTTTAAAAACTCGTCTTAGAAGATTTTATTCTTCAGAATCAAATTTCACATAAAGCCAATCCCAATATAATTTAGGGTGATGATTTAGGACAGTAATAACAGCTGAATTTAGTGTTTTAAAGTAAACCTGCATTTTAATTTTTTTCTGATTACTGTGTTCTTGATCACTGCATTTGTAGATTCAAAATGCCTGAATTTGTAAAACGTTTGAGTCTTGATCAACATAGGCAAGGTGAAATAGGAAGTTGAAGAAATTATCTTGATCATTACAGTAAAGTACCAGTTCTTTCTGTGGGTGAAAGTATTCTTGGTTTTTTGTTTGCTTTCAGGGCTGAGAGTGTATGTGTGGGTGCAAGGCGTGGGCACGTGGGTGGCAGATGGAATAGGGGAAGAGGGAGAAGGCAGTGCAGCG
This sequence comes from Plecturocebus donacophilus, assembly GCA_004027715.1. NCBI lineage: Eukaryota > Metazoa > Chordata > Mammalia > Primates > Pitheciidae > Plecturocebus > Plecturocebus donacophilus. The sequence continues at coordinate 31,167 of PVKP010019874.1, read as the reverse complement.
GAGGACCACCTGCCCTACCCAAGAACCTTAGCAGGCTACATTCATAAAGTATAAAGAACAGTTACTCAATTAAGATTACTCTGTCTCTGGAGATATATTTGCCTCTTTAGACACATTTAAAATATTACAGGATTTTAAGGTTTCCAGGGCTAATTTTAAGACACAAGACCCTAAGCAATGCACATGAAAAAAACAATACCTTTCCTTTGTGACTACCGTTTCAAACTTCAGTGTTTCAAGTGCAAATTACAGTAGATACATTTATGAAAGGAGTGCTCATGGGTCCTCTAGAAGTCCTCCTGCTAGGATGTCCAGCTTGGTGGCGTATGTATGTTACCATGCAGCCAGGACTCCAAAGGCCGTGGTCCCACAATTGATCCAACTGAGAACGTGGAGGAATTTTAGCAGAATATAATTCCTCTGATCATTTTTTGGCCACAATTTCATGTTAACGGTTGTATAGAAATTAGCTTACATGTGTATTTGTTATTTTCCAGCTTTGCAGGCACAACAGTATACTCCCCCATCTGATTTCTTTGACTGACAGAGGCCTTATTTCGGTTGCTGGAGCTCCATTTCTCTGGCTCTAAGAAATTCAGAAAGTGGCAACCAGGGAAAAGACAGGTAACCAAATCTCCTGCTTTCACAACTGCAGTGCTGTCTGCGCTTGTGTCTGGACTATCATATACCATTACAGTTGATCAAGCTTAAAAAGCAAACTCGGATTTTCAAGCAGAGCAGTCACTGGAGTACATTTATGGATCGTGTTCTCATTCCAATACAGTCCCCAGGGGAGAAAGTGAACAGCACCAGAAACGGATCTGCTGTTTCTCTTCAATATAAGTTTTGCATAAAACAGAAATGCTAGTCTGTAAACAATCTGAGCACCTGTCATACACATGGCAACCAGAAGGTGGCACGGTCTTAACGTTGACCAAAGTCTGTCAGCTCCGCTGTCGAATCCAAGCAGATCTATTTGCGAAGATAACTGCTTCTTGTACTATGTACATTCATTTATACATTTGTGTCTGTCCTCAACTACATACAAACAAACCGCTTTCTATGTCTGAAAACAGGACTCTTGGCTTGTTTCCATTTCCATTTTTGTTTCCATCTCTCCTCCCCACCAAAAAAAATATTGCTTTGAGTTAAACTTCAGAGGACTTGAATATTGTTCTGTATTTATCTTCCTGTTAGAAGCACTTGGTTAATGAAACCTAAATGGAGCCTCATGATTTGCATCATTCTTATGTCTTATTTGTAAACAACTGCCATCATAAGAAGAAGACCTTAATTTTATATTCATTCATTAGTAGAGTTTCATTCAAATAGCAGTTAATTCTTTAGTCAAAATTAACAAAACGAATTATTGGTATTGAGTGGTGTGCATGCATATAATTCAAAATGACATTATGCATTTCTGAAGTGTTAAACGTTAGATTTATATTGTAGGTTCCACTATAAAGAAAAGGCCATGAATTCACTAGTATTTTTCTCTCTTTAAGAGAAAAGAGAGCATGCCTTTGTATTTTATAAAACTGGCTTTATCAAGATTCATGAGAGGCCTTAATGGTAAAAATGAACAATGTATAAACAACCTGGCAACATTTCATCACAACCTGTGAGTGCTGGCAATTGGCATCATTTTTATATCCCAAAAATACTCTTCTCATGGCCACCAAGTAGACTCTTTAAAATTAGTTATCCTTCAATTGTGAATAAAACCAATTTCCCTGATGTGAATTCTTGTACTTATTATTTTTTTTCTTGGTCATTTAGGTGGAAGATCTAGATTGAAAATAGACCTCCTGTTTTCTGGTATTTGGGACAGCTCCCTTCCAGATTACCCCTCCATGCTTCCATGCTCACACCTCTCCACAAATGGGAATTTCCCTGTGAACTGTTCCTCTCACTCAGCCTTCCAGGCATTCACTCCTTCTGCCTCCACCATCTGGCAGCCTTCCTGTCCCTACATGATGTCCTCTACCCTTTGTCCAATATGCCTGACAGAATGCTTACTGGGAGGGCGACCCTCTCCAACTGGGAACCATACTTAACCCCTACATATAGGTGGCATCTAACATTGGTTGAACTAAACCATCACTTGGTCATGCGGAGTTCAAACAGCAACACAGAGAACAGTCTGTATTTACTTTTTAACACAGCATAAATCCTGAAGCAATGACTCATTCCTATGGGCATCCTTCCCTGCTAAGACCCCCTTCAAAAGAAAAAGGTGCCACCTAAAGACCAGATTCTAGATATTTCTCTTTTCAGAATGTGAAGAAAATAGGCTTAAGTGAACCCAAGTGGGTAACATTGACAAACATAGGAAGTTTTTCATTGTTGCACATTTTTCAAGGCTATTTTACAGGTATAAATAGGTCATGCCTCAGAGAACCTAAATGTTTTATCTTATATACTCTAACCTCAACCTTCTAGGCTTTAGAATCAATAATGTCATTTTTTGTCTCCTCCAGTTCCATTTCTACTTATGCCATAAACCAGAGAAATGGAAGCTTAACCTCATACTGGCTCTGTGACATTTTGACTCTCCCCTCAGAGTCCTGAAATATCCCAGCATATGCCCATTCTGGCATAAATCAGAGAACAGCAAGCTCAGGGGACACCATATGGCCAAGTGCCTGCATGTTACATTGGGGCATGCTGAGGCTTCAGGTACCCCCAGTTAGGCTTAGATCTGGTGTTGGTCTCATGGGCCAGAACTGAATTCTAAGAAGTCCTCTGGGGATGACAGTCCAGCCTATGGAGGGCTGAGAATAGCTACTGCAACCTGGAAATGTTTCCAGAATCTCTGCTAATTGAGATTGGATTGTCATCCTCTCATGTGAATCATCAACTACGGCCCTCTTTTGCTCAAGGATAAGTGGAGAAGTGAAGGCTATTTACTTATATAGGGCCAAGTGGGGACCATTCTCCACTCCTTCCTGATATAGCCTGGGTGCTTTAGGAACCGGAGGTTTTCCTTTTCTCCAGCTGAATAACACCATAGTAGTTCTAACAGACAAAGAATAAAGCCTCAGGATGCTTATGCCAGTATACAGTAGGTGTTCAATCATCTTAAAGTGAACAAATAAACTCTCAGGTTCCAGGAAGTTAAATGTAGGTGGTAGAATTTCATTTGAACTTTCCTTGTGCTCCCTCTTCTCTCTTCCCTGTATCTTACACATTCTCATCTTGTGTTTATCTCTGGAGTCTACATCAGAAGTCATAGATCTGCCTTTTTGGAGATGTTGGTGAGGGTAGGATAAAGAAGGCTGGCTTGCAACAGAAGTCAGGAGAGGCCTTATGCTGTTTCCTTAGTAAAGCATAATAATTCAAATCAATTAAATTTAAACTTCAGAATAGTGTAATATGATCAATTATGTAGGCAAACAATGAGGAAGACAAAGTAGATATAGAAAGAAGAATTTAGGGCCAGGTACGGAGGCTCACACGTGTAATCCGAGCACTTTGGGAGGCCGAGGCAGCAGGACCACTTTTTAGGTCAGGAGTTCAAAACCAACATGGTGAAACCCCGTCTCTACTAAAAAATACAGAAGTTAGCTGGGTGTAGCGGCACGTACCTGTAATCCCAGCTACTCATAAGGCTGAGGCCAGAGAATCATCTGAACCCGGAAGGCGTAGGTTGCAGTGAACCGGTTGCACCACTGCACTCCAGCCTGGGTGACAGAGTGAGACTGTCCCATGAAAAAAAAAAAGGAGAATTTGGAAAGGAGTGCAGAATAGAAAAAAATGTGAGGATGAGAATGTGGGAAAGAAGTAGAGAGAGAGTGGGCCATGATAATGTGTACCAAAGAAAACTAGACATGCAATTAGTTAGGCCAGTGATTTTTTAAGCATTGCCTTCCTCACTATGCTTGAGAGTGCTCATTTGTAAATGTGTACTTTCTTCTGAAAACTGTTGTGGAGATTATATGAGTTTGGTAGTGAAAATACCTGGTATTGGCACATGGCATATGGCAAGCCTCACAAAACTTAGCCATTAATTTTCTTTCCATTTCGGTAAATCAATATGATAAAGATAGCACAACTTTACAATTTAATTTTTAGATTTAACAAGATTACAACAAAGATCCCAGTGGGATTTGGAGTAAAGGGAGATAAATTAATACCATTATCAAATTCATCCAAAAAAAGAAAACAAGTAGAAAGTCCATTTCCGGCCTCAGTGTGAGCCACTGTCCCAGGCCAGAAATGGACTTTCTAAAAGCTCTTTGGCAATATCTGTTGTCAGATGTATTTTTAATATTCTTAATTTTTTTAATGATTTTTTTTAGAAAAAAAGAAAAGGAGAAAGAAACAGCAAAAGAAAGAAAAAAAAGAATGAAAGAGAGAAAGAAAGAGGAAGAGAAAGAGGGAGAGAGAATGGGATTCTTGTTTTATTGCCCAGGCTAGAATACAGTCTAAAAATGGGTACTAAAAAACGTTTTTATGCCAATAATTGTGCTTAACAATGGAGACAGGAAGGAATAGGGGATGAAAATAACAAATAAGCAGCCAACCAATATTTTATTTAAACCTGTGAAATGCTATGCAATTGCTGGGGAGTGATTTACTTCCAATTATGTTTTCACTTTGAGAAACCAACTCCAGAGAATGAATTACATTTTGGGGCAAGAAAGAAAAAGGATTCAGGGGACTTTTTTTTTTTTTTTTTTTTGAGACAAAGTCTCACTCTGTTGCTCAGACTTTGGAGTGCAGTGGCACAATCTCGGCTCACTGCAACCTCCACCCCTCAGGTTCAAGCGATTCTCCTGCCTCAGCCTCCCACGTAGCTGAGATTTCAGGTGTGCAGCACCACACCCAACTAAGTTTTGTATTTTTCGTAGAGATGAGGTTTCGCCACATTGGCCAGGTTGGTTTTCAGGGGACTTCTCTTACTTGTTAAAAAACAGACCAATAAAACACCCGCAGTGGAGGAAGAATTACAGAAAAATCAGCAAATTGAATATATTATAATCTTTCAGCAGACCTAGTATAACTTCTTTTGCAATAAGAAAGTATCACATACCAAATGGTGTTTAAAAACAATTGTTTGGAAATAACTCGGTGTCATTTTATGTCACTCACTGTTATGTGAAGCATTATATGAAGTTTCATTTCTTTCCCACTATCAGGTAGTCATATCTTTCGGCTTGTAGGTGAGGAGATGGAGCTTGACTCGTGTGATACTCCCTCTACTGTTTGAGGTCCCTCCTGAATTTACTGTCAGCCTTTCATTTTACAGATGAAATCATTCTAGTTAATACTCAACTGGCACTATAAGCCATAATAAATATAAAATAAACTAGTGATTTAAATGTAAAACCTGAAAGCAAAACAAGCTAAGAAAATACAGGTGACTATTTAATTGATCTCAAGGATGTGAAGGACTTTTAAGCACAAAAGGAAGGAAAATGGAAACAGATATATTAAGTGAAAAAATTAACTCTTATATGTAAAAGAGTCATAAAAAATAAAAAGACCATTGTCAAATTGGAAGAAATATTTGCAGTGAATGTGACAGACACAGAACCACCATCCTAAATTAGTAAGGAGTGTTTGAGGCTAGTTAGAAAATCCTCAATGTGCCAATAGAAAAATAGGCAACTAGTATTAACAATTAAGAAACAAAATAGTTAATACAATGGACAAAAGATACGAAATTATTCAGTAGTAATTTTTTAAATGATTTTTTTCAATTACTGGTTATTAAAGATTTTTCAGTTTCATAATGTATGTGAGACATCCCTGTGTTCTAATGCTCAGCAGGTAAGAATGCAACAGAAATGGACTTTCTTTTTTGTTGTTGTTGTTTTTTGAGATGGAGTCTTTCTCTGTTGCCCAGCCTGGAGTGCAGTGGTGCAATGTCAACTCACTGCAATCTCTGCCTCCTAGGTTCAAGCGATTCTGCTGCCTCAGCCTCCTGAATACCTGGCACTACAGGTGTGGACCACCATGCATGGCTAATTTGTTTTTTGTGTTTTTTTTGTATTTTCAGTAGAGACAGGTTTTACCATGTTGGCAAGGCTGGTCTTGAACTCCTGACCTCAGATGATCCTCCTGCCTTGGCCTCCCAAAGTGCTGGGATTACAGGTGTGAGCCACTGCCCCAGGACAGAAATGGACTTTCTAAAAGCTGTCTGTCAATACATGTTGTCAGTAGAATTTTTAATATTCTTGATTTTTGAGCCAGTAATTTCACTTTGAGAAACTAGCTCCAGAGAACTAATTACATTTTAGGGCAAAGATTATTTTTTATAAAATGGAAAATAAGCTAGATATGATTTCAATGTTTATGTGTGAAATAAATGATAATTTTTATACATTAATGGGTGAAATGTTATATTTCAATTAAAAATGTTTTCAAATAATTTTGAAAAATGATAAGGTTAATAGAACAATATGCAATGTGATTTCTATTATGAAACATATAATCAAAGAAAAGCTAGAGAGGGGACTGGATCTTTTTGATTTTCTGTTACTTTATTTTTTGAAAATTCTATAAGAAATCTCTTTTACCTTCATAATTTAAAAAGGCATTGATTTTTTGTTGTGGTCATACATTTTCGAACTTCACACACTTTAAGATATATGCAGAGATAACAGAGGCTGGAGAGGATGTGGAGAAATAGGAACTTTTACACTGTTGGTGTACATTAGTTCAACCACTGTGGAAGACAGTGTGGTGATTCCTCAAGGATCTAGAAATAGAAATACCATTTGACCCAGCAATCCCATTACTGGGTATATACCCAAAGGAGTGTAAATCGTTCTGTTATAAAGACATGCACATGTATGTTCATTGTGGCACTGAATTCATGTCCTTTGCAGGGCCATGGATGAATCTGTAAACCAAGATTCTCAGCAAACTGACACAAGAACAGAAAACCAAACACTGCATGTTCTCACTCATAAGTGGGTGTCGAACAATGAGAACACATGGACACAGGGAGGGGAGCATCACACACTAGGGCCTGTTGTGGGGTGAGAGGGCTAGGAGAGGGAGCGGGTGGAGGTACTGGGGAGGGATAATATTAGGAGAAATACCAAATGTAGGTGACGGGGGATGGAGGCAGCAGCCCCTCATGGCATGTGTATACCTATGCAACAATACTGCATGATCTGCACATGTACCCCAGAATTTAAAGTATCATAAAGAAAAAAAGAAATATACAGAGATAAAAATAAAAGTAAGTAAGATTGAATATTACAATGATGAGAAAATTACTGGACATCATTTGCATGAATAGGGCAGAAATACATTTAATTATGAGGCATGGGAGGTAAAAGAGAAGAGCTAGGAACAAAAGAGAAAGAGACAAAGAGGCAGACTAAGACAATGAAGGCTTTGACATCAGTAATGTTCCAGAGTCATACTGCAAAATTTACTGAGACCCCGGACTTCAGAAGGCATCTGTGTTGAACAGTGACTAGGTTACAACTTTGCTCTCTTGTTATTTCAATCCTCATAGTTAAGCTGAACTCTGAGCAGATTTTTCAGAGCAGCAGAGAGCATGTGAAGTATGCTCTGGTTGGAAGCAGCCATTACCAAAGCTGTCTTACTTTGGAGGCGAGAAGAAGCCAGTCCAGGGCCTCTCTGGGCAAAGAGTGCATCTGTGTCAACATTCATTCCTCACCTTTGGTCTGACAATCAGAAGACTGCTCCATCCTGAAACCACTCACCTGAAAATTGTTCCCAAGAGGCCATCATGTTTAGGTGCTATTCTGATAGCTTATGAGCTGTATATGCCATTTGCGGCAAACTGTGGTAAACTAAGGAGAACTGGACCCATGGTGTCCATTTCAAAGACGGCGGCCATCTCTGACCTCCAGCAGCTGCCTCCATGTTGAAACGTGAACTCAGTGTTGCCTAATCTCCTAACTGTTGTTCTGTTTGTTTGTTAAGTATTGAGCTAGGATTCTGGATTTCAAAAAATGATCAATCTGTCAATTCTTAAAGCTGGCAATTAATTGAAAATATTAAAGCCGTGTGCTGGGCAATTTTTTGTGGGTTGAGCAGAATATGCCCACTGGTCTCAAAGACTGCAATTCGAGACTTCTGTTCTATAATGTTGAGTGTGACTTAATGGGCTCTATTCTAAAAATAATGTACAAGACTCTGAACAACCAGAGGTGGAAAGATGGAAAAAACACATTTTCTGCCCATAGGGAGTTTCACGTCTGGTGTAGGAGAAAGATATTGAAGAGGGCAGGTCACAGTACAGCAGTGTGGTATTATTATAGAAATGGAACAAAGTGCTGTTTAATGTAAGGAGGTAGTTTTGTCCCAGGGAATAAAGAGGCTTAATGAAGGAGGTGGCACTAGAGCTGGTGTGTTCTGTGATTCCCAAACATAAAGGACCCTACAAAGTTTGGTTTGCTTCCTGAGGGAAAGAGGTCATTTGAAATGAAGCCAAAAGCCAACTGTTTTCTCATCAATGGTAGTTTTCTTAGGGGAGAAAGAGAGTTCCATCTGCTAAGTAAAAAAACAAATAAAGGAATAGTGGACAAAAAAACAACAACAAAACCCAACAACCAGAAACAGACAGTGTTGATATGATGGAGAATAATAGTAATAATAGAAAATATAAAAGAACAAGAAGCTCCAGGACACTGAACATGTGCATGAGAGGAAATTTAGGAAATGACAAGTGAGCTCATAATGACTTTTAGCAGTGCCTTAAATCTCTGGGATTATCTGACATTTGGTTCCTTGCAGAGGGAGGGTGAACACTGTGGTTAATGAACAGTGATTCAGACTCAACATCCTACTTTTTCTATCAAGGAGGAACTGATGATGAAAAAAAAAATATATATATATATACATACATATATATATATATATATATATATATATATATATATATATAATGCCTATATAGCTTTCTCCTAGGAATAGACTATTTATAATTAGTGGTTCATTGTAAACTCTTAATGCATAGTAAGCATAATTATAATGCTATCATATTTCCCGTGTTGAGTTATTTGGGGGGTAAACTTTTACTTACTGTCTTATTTATGTAACCCCAATCAACTATCTGTGGCATGTATCCTTTGGTCACTCTACCAGTGTTCCAGAAGGTATATTATCCCTGGCTAGGTCAGCCTGTGTGCTACACACTCAGCAGAGAGAAAAGAAGGGTTAGGAATACAGGTGGTTACATTATTCTTGCACACAATTAGCTCATAATTATCCTTCAAAGCAAATATGATTACCCTTTTCATTCCACACATAATTCTTAGGTGAATATTGCCAAATTGGGACTCTGAGTTCCATTTCAAAGCTTCCCTTGATGATAATTTTAACCTGAATTCATTGAGATAAAAATGTCTGTGGTACAAGAAAGGGACATGCAGCATGATTTGCCCTGAACATCACTCTTCTAGAAAAGAAGTAATACCAGTACTCAAGGACATAATACTGGTTAGGATAGGCTAAGTTATGTTGCAGCAACAAATAATCCTAAGACATCAGTGCTTTAATATAACAAAAGTTTGTTTCTCACATTTTATGTGACAAAGTTTTCATTCACACATCCTTCCTTAATCACTCAGCAAGAAGGGGATGTGTCCAATTATGTACTATTTTTTAAAGCTTCTGCCCAAAGATCATCCAGACCCTTCTATTTCATTGACTGAATAGTCATGCCCACCTAACTTTGAAATGAGCAAGGAAGGGCAATCCTACAATAAACCTGGAAAGAGAGAAGAACTGGAATATTTATGAACAATTCTGGTAGTCATCATAGGCATAATCCTTTGTGAGAGAAATTTTCCCTTTAGGTTATTGCAGAGTACAAGTTAACAGCTACTAGGCAATGAGATGAGTTGCCTGACCCATGTCTCTAGTCATGACTCAAGAGGACACATGCATGACTTAGAAGTACAAAGATGAAAAGATTATCTTTTTTTTTCCCCAAGAATGTTGCAGGCCAGTGATGAGGAAAGAGGCAAGGATATGCATGTAATGAAGGACAATGTCTCAAAATAATTTCTGAGATGGAGGGAAGCACCAGAAGCAATGGGATCATGGGAAAGAGGAAAGACTTAAGAGGTGTATAGAGGTTAGAACTTAAAGCATTTGATAACCAATTAGTTACTGGGCACAAGAGACAAATCTTTGGTGATTCCCAGGTATCTGCTTTGGTTGATTGGACAGATATTAGTACATTAGTCAAGAAAGGAATGGCAGAGTTAAGAACAATCTGGGGCAATAGAAAGGAAAATACAGGAATGTAATTTTATCCAACTTGTTCTTAAGTACTGATGGGAAGATTTAAACAGAAGTGTCCAGTAGATGTCTAAGTACAGAGGTCTGGGCTAAGAGCTATTTACATTTAGTTGAACAACTATTTATTGAGTGACCACTGTATGAAGTACTTTGCAAGCTGCTTTGGATATACAAAATTAGATAAAACATAATCCATGCCACTGAAGAATTACATTTAGTGGAAATACAACAAACATCAATCAGGTAATGATCCTACAAGGTGGCCTCTATTATAAGATGAGCAGGCTACTCTGGGAGACCAGCAGAAAGGCCTCTAACTGAGTTTAGAAGGGTGATTGTGTTCATTATTCAAGGAAGTTTTCTTGGAGGTGATTTTTGAGTTGGGAGTGGAAAGTTGAAAAGATCATCTTTGGACAGTATGAAGTATGGTAACTTGCAGTTTCTGGAGTTATAATGTCTAGATTTGGGTTTAGGGCTCACTATTTTCTTTAGTCACTTAAGCCTTTCTGTTCCTTGGTAATTATAATAGTTCTACAATACCTATCTCAACATAGTTCTCAGGATTAAATACAAGGTTACCTATCAAGACCAAGGTATTACATATATAGTAAATGCTCAATAAACATAAACTTTTACAATTCTTTTTTTTAATTTTATTTTTTATTGCATTTTAGGTTTTGGGGTACATGTGAAGAACATGCAATATTGTTGCATAGGTACACACGTGGCAGTGTGGTTTGTTGCCTTCCTCCCCTTCACCTATATCTGGCATTTCTCCCCATGCTATTTCCCCCCTAACTCCCCACCCTCCACTGTCCCTCCCCTAATACAATTCTTATTTGTGGAGACAGGATGGGGGAAGGCTATTACAGACAACAGATATAAAACAAATGGTTATGATATCATAACCACAGGGTTATGTGGATAAGTATAAGTAGTTTACTCTTGCTAGTATTTAAAATATGAGGCAGGGAGCAGCAAGAAAGGAGCCTGGAAGGACTGCCAGAGAGAAAATAACACAGCCCTGGGAATTATTTCACAGAGAGTAGCAGCTAATTATAAATTTTAAGAAAAGAATAGATGATCATATTTCTGTTGCTAAGAACTCTACACAGGAACTACTTGGAATTGTAGGGGGAAAAGAATGAAAGCTGATTGTAGGGGTCTATTGCAATTTTGTAGATCAGAAATGGATTAAGACTGAATTAAACAAGAGTGCGATAGAGCAGAGACAGTGTCTTGAGAAATACTTAGGAAGTAAAACCAGAAAATTTGTGTGACAAGATAGGTTCAGGGTAAGAGAAAGGGATGATTTTTATCAATTTTTTTCCTAGGGTCTCAGGAGCATGACTGTGCCACCAACTGTGTATTTTAGAATGCAAAAAGAGAAACAGGTTTAGGGGTGTTAGCATGTATTTTTAAGACTTACAAGTGGAAACACTCAAATGAGGTTTGGAAAATTTTTAGACCTACAGATAGTTTAAATATCAATAGCATATAGCCTTTAAGCAACAATAGGAGAGTAAGTAATATCCAGGAGACTCTGTTAAAAGGGAAGACCAGTAGGCTGATGATAAAGCTCTGGTGAACACCAACAATTAGTGGGTGAGGAAAGCAAGAGGAAATCATACGGGAAACCTAGAAAAATGGCCAAAGGGATGTTTGGGAGCTAATGTTTATGTGGGAGCTAAGAGAGTAGACATTCACTAATTTAAATAATAAATGTGTTGAACATCTCCTCTACCAGTACTGTGGCCACCAGAAACATATTCAGAGAATATTAATAATGTAAACTAAAAATTGTCCATTACATTTAGCCATAAAGAGTTTCAGTGACCAACTGAATTAGATCAATTTCTGTAGATTATTGAAAGCAAAAGCATAAAAGCCATAGGATAAAGAATGAATGGTAGGTACAGAGAAAGAAGTAGTAGGAGTAGATAAGTTGTGCATAAGCTTACACATGAAATATGTAGTAAAATGAGAAGAAATCAAGGACAAAAATCAGATATTGGTGGAAGAAAAAAGATAGGAAGACAAGGATCTATCAGATTCAGGTTGAAAATGTGACAGGAGTTGCATAGAAGGTGAACTGTGAAAATTAAATATAAGTTATAAGATTTATTTCAGATAGTTCTAATGTTTTTTCCTTATGATTTCTATTTCTCTATTGAGAACTTTCATATTTCTGTTTTAGAGTGTTTGCCTTTACCTGATGGAACATACTTATAATAGCTGCTTTAAAGTCTTTGATAATTCTAACATCTGGACCATCTGAAGACTGACACTTATTGATAATCTCTCCCTTGGGAATTTATCATATTTTTTGAATACTTTGTAAATTGAATACTTTTTTATTGTAACTTAGACATTTTAAATACGTTGTTTACATTCTGGGTTCTATTAAAATCTTCAGGAAAATGTTGAATTTTTTTTTTTTTTTTTGGTGGTTGTTGTGGTTTGGCACTCACCAAGTTAGGTTCAGAGTGCAAATTCTGTCTCACCTTATGGAAATAATAGTTCCAATGTCAGTTCAATTGGCAAAGCCTTCGATATGCCATTTGGAGTCCACTGTGAGCATGTACCACTCAGGGGTTAGTTTAAGACCTTGATGATGTTATAAAATTGAAGTTCCACTCTCAAAACTTTTGCTGTGCACTTTTGGGTCTATCCTGCACAAGTACAGCTCAAGAGTAAGCCCAGAAACTAAACTTGTTTATTCACAGAATTAGGGGACTCCTTTCTCTAAATATCTCATCTCCAGGATTTCTCTCATACCTTCCAGTTGAAAGAGACCTCTTTTTCTGATCTTTAGGCCAAAATGACGGAATTTTACTTGGAGTTTATTGGCCTTGCTGCCTTTGCATACTGAGTAACTCCAATGATTGCGGCCACCTTAGGCAAGAATAGAGACAGAAAGAAAATGGGACTCCTTCTAATACTTTCCTGATTGAAGAGTCCCCTATTTCCTATTCATCAGGCTAGAAGGATATGGTTTCTACTGGGGTTTAAGCTTTTTAGCACTGCCCATGATATGGGCTCCATTGGAAGGTGTCATTTACACTCTTATCAAGCCATGAAAGAAAAAAATAAATGGTGATTTCCCTCATGTTCTCTTGCTCATAGAGGTCTCTATCGGCCTTCTAGAGAAAAAGACAGAATTTATCTCAATACGTTAGATGTCCATAGTGATGTTTTGTCAGGTTCACTGGAAGCCCATCTTGGTTCAAGTCCATGAGAGAAAAAAGAGAAAATAAGAGGGGAATTAACCTTCACATACATTCTTTTTTTTTTTTTTGAGGTAAAGTCTCACTCTGTCACCCAGGCTGGAGTACAGTGGCATTATCTTGGCTCACTGCAACCTCTGCCTCCTGGGTTCAAGTGATTCTCCTGCCTCAGCCTCCCAAGTCGCTGGGACCACAGGTGCATGCTGCCACACCCAGCTAATTTTTGCATTTTTAGTAGATACAGGGTTTTACCATGCTGGCCACTCTGGTCTCGAACTCTCAACCTTGTGATCCACCCATCTCAGCCTCCCAAAGTGTTGGGATTACAGGCATGAACCATCGCTCCCAGACTCATATAGATCATTTTTAAATCTCTTGACATCCTTCCCCAAGCTACCTGCTTTTGTTTATTTTTCAGAGTCCTGAAGTCGTTGCTTTTTGTACTTTAAATAAAGTCTTCAGTCATAGTAGGAGAGACAGACTGTAATGGACTGACTTCATCATAGTTGCACGAGAGGTTCCAAGAAGGAGTACGTTTCAGGGTATTAAGAGAAACCCCAGGTGAAATTGAAAGCTTGAAAATTATGTATTAGACATGGCTCTGAGGAAACTACTTGAGGCTTACATGTATTTAGCTGAGCATCAGGCCAGAAACGGCAGTGGGGTGAGGAATGAATGGGAGTGAAACAGTGGGGATGGGTGTAGACTATTAAGTTTGGTTGTGAAGGAAGGTTAGAAAAAGGACAATAATCGGGGGTGGAGGGGGATGAAGATTGAGTAACATTGAAAAGTAAAGAGGATAGAGTGTGTACCCAAAGGTCAGTTGGTAGATTTGCTGGTGGTTAAGATGAGCTAGTTCTCCCTGATTTTCTATTTTTCCCTGTGACATAATATGTGAGTTATTAGCTGAGAATCAGAAAAGGAGGAGTTGAAGGCTCAAAAAGAGAAATGTACAAGAATCATCGTGATAAGAAAGAAAGTTAACATTCCAGTGAAAGATTGTAGGATCGAGAAGCGGTATTGGGGAAGCCACTTTTATGTAGTGCGAACCTGAAAGTTGATTTCATTCAATCTTCTAGCTCAATACTTTATTGTCTTCTTGTCCTCTGGTGGCTTTCAACTTCAACCCACATCTACAACCCACTACTGTAGCCACACCCTACACCCTGTGGTTATCCAGTTGTGAGTCCTGTTGCAGAGGATGAGATAGACCTGTTAGGGAAAACCTAAGGATGAGAGGTACAGAGGTTAGATGAAGACATGGAGATATTATCCTCGAGGTTATTCAGAGAATCATAGAGAAAAGAAGAAAGCGGTAGTTAATAAGGAGCCTTGCGTTCCTTAGAAGGAAATTAACCTGCCGTCAAGCTGATGGTGTTTAGATTGGAAACACAAATGGATGATGAGTTAACCAATTGAAGTAAATCAGATCAGGAGTATAAAACTGAGGAGTGAGGAGTGAAGCCTGACAAGGGAGGAGGTACAAAATGACAATCCATGGGTATCTAGTTGGTCATTCTTTCTATATAAGCTATTGTACAACTCACAGAGTGAGGATGAATGCTTACAAATAACAGACTGGAATGAGCAACTCAGAATTGCTCCACCTCTAAAATAAAATCACAGTATCCCATGCTTTGCCTATAAACTACTATCCTTTACTATTATCATATTTGCTATTCATCTGCATCAACTTTTTAATTCTATCAATTTTGTGCCGATCAATCGTTCCTAATTGATCAACCCACTCTGGTAACTCTTGTTTTGTTCCCATTCTGAATGATGGTCTTTCATTTCAGTCTTTCTTCCTGGGGACCCACAAGTCTCTCAATCCATTTTCTTCCCTATATCTGTCCTTAAAACAACTTCCCTCCACCTTCAGATAAATCTAATCCTCTGACCTCTACTCTCCTATTCACACTATTCAACACAGCTAAAGTGCCTTCTATTTTGGGCTGTTATTCACATCTTCCATCCTAGCACCTTCTTCATACTACCATCTTCCCTCACCAGGATCACCACCACTCGCCTTATACTCTTGACTATCACTCATACCTCTTAGAGTCGGTTCTCCACACGTCAAAGTGAACTTCATAAAACATAAATCGGTTTGCATTACTTCTTTGCTATACACTTTCAAAGGCTTGTCATTTCCATTAGGACTCTGGCCTATACAGGCCCCCGTGATCTAATCCTGCCTGTCTCTTCCACCTGTGCCATCACAATCTCCTCCTCCTTCCTGGCCTTCTTGCCATTTCTTAAAAATGACATGCTCATTCCTATATCAGGCTGTTACACTCCGTCTTCTCTTCCCAGAATCCCACACCTTCTCCATCTTACACAGGTCAAGCTCAGATATCACCTGTTTGTCTCTCTGTAAAAAACAGACCTCCACCTTCATTGTCATCTCTGCCTTTATTCTGCTTTGCTTTTTTTCCCCCTAGCATTTATCATTCTCTGAAACTATATTTGTTTGCTTGTTTATTTCTTGGCTGTAGCCCACACTAGACCAGAAATTCCTCAAAAGCAAGACCTCAAAACTATCTCACTTGGCTACCATATCATAACTTACAAGACAGTACTGAGCACACAATAGACACCTAATAAATACTTGTTGGATCTGTTGAATTATTACCATGAAAGCTAAAATCCTCTAGAAAAGTGGAAGTCAGGGTGAGAGTGAGGTGTCAATGTCACCTGATGTGTTGAAGAAAAGACAATTTTACTATTTGAGATAAAAGGCTGAAATATAATATGCTAAAGAGTTGTTGCTGAATTTAAATTTTTTAGGGAATCTATATTAAAATATGCTGTATATTTGATGTTAGAGCTAGAGGTCAATGCAACCCATTCGCAGGGTTTGCAAGTATTATTTGTGTCATCCTCAGTGTTGCAAAAAAAAAGTTGCACTATTAAAAGATAAATGTAAGTAGCTTATGCAGAAGTAATTAGGTATATTTTTCACTCTTTTTGGGTCTGGATCTGGCATGGTTCCTAGGCATGTGAGATTAGTGATGGGGGAAAAAATGTAAATATATAGCTAATGCAATACACTTCACACAAATATTTTGCTCTATATAGTGTTCAGCATTTTAACCAATTCCATGGATTTCAGTAGGAAGTCTCAAAAATGTATCATGCCTTTTCTGTATGTTATAGGAAGAATATCATGAATTTAGCTGGTATTAGAAAGTAGAACTTAGAAAATTGAGTGTAACTGGAAAATAAGGGGCTTAACTAAGACGGCCTCTGCTTATCTATCTTTAAAATGTTCAGATTTAACTAGATGACCATGACCATGAAGTACTCCTCAAGTTCTTTGGTTCTGTAAGTGTATGGCAGTTTCCTGGAGGGAGTCATATGGATCCACCATTACCTCCCCACTGACATTAGGCAGATGTTCATTAGATTGGTTTGATAGGTGTGATGGTTAATACTGAGTGTCAGCTTGATTGGTTCGAAGGATGCAAAGTATTGTTCCTGGGTGTGTCTGTGAGGGTGTTGCCAAAGGAGATTAACATTTGAGTCATTGGACTGGGAGAGGCAGACCCACTCTCAATCTCGGTGGGTACAATCTCATCAGCCGCCAGCATGGCCAGAATAAAAGTAGGCAGAAGAATGTGGAAGGAGTAGCGTGGCTTAATCTCCTGGTCTACATCTTTCTTTCGTACTGGATGCTTCCTGCTCTCAAACAGTGGACTCCAAGTTCTTAAGCTTTGGGACTCTTGGACCTTTGACCACAGACGGAAGCCTACACTGTTAATTTCCCTACTTTTGAGGTTTTAGGACTCAGATTGGCTTCCTTGTTCCTCAGCTTGCAGATAGCCTATTAAGGGACCTCACTTTGTGATCGTGTGAGTCAATACTCCTTAATAAACTCTCCTTTATATATACATCTATCCTACTAGCTCTGTCCCTCTAGCGAACCTCGACTAATACAATAGGGAAGCCAAAGTGGCTGTCATTAATATTCCTAATAAAAGAATTATTGTCTATGCCAACTCTGGAGAGCCACAGATAAGCTATACATAGGTCAGAGTGTAAACCAGGGGGTTCTCTGAGTGTGGTTCCTGGACCAGCTGCATCTGGTGACATTCAGAAATACAAATTCGTTGGCCCTACTTCAGACCACTGAATTAGAAACTCTGGAGGTGGAGTTCAGCAGTTTAACAAGTTCTCCAGGTGATACTGAGGCACATCACAGTTGGAAATGGTTAGGGAAGTAGGAATTTCAGCAGTTCAGTGCTGAAATGTAGATCTTAACAAAAGTGCTGAATGAATACAGAGGAGAAAGGCATAAGTATCTGAGACATTTGACCTTGTTTCATGAATAGGAGTTCAGACAAAGTTAGGGAAGTCTTCTGAGGCACAGGAAACAAGACATGCAAAGACTGGGGAGGTTAGGAAGACCAGACCGATTCAAAGACGTACAATAGCTCAGTGGGGCTTGGGGTAGCAGGGTACGCTCTTTTTCTTAGATATGCTTCCTCCTCTCTGCCCCATGGTGCCACACATAATGCTGGTGATAAAGGAGACTGAGGGAGGGTGAAGATTCACAGTGCCAATTAGGGCTTGGACATTGGCAGCCTATGGGTTAAATTGTGCTTGCAGATGGGCTGTATTTGCTATTGTACAAACACTATGTATTTGGCACAGTATTACACAAATGAATGTGAACATTTAATAATTAGTAGTTTGGATATATATATATAAATGTGCATATATTTATATTTTGTATAAATATGTATGTTAACATATAAAACATATATAATATATAGTATATATTTTTAAAATTTTCATTTTGGCTTTTCATCTTCATTTTTGGCTTTTCTCAAAGACACGGACAATTCACCCACATTTCTAACAATAACAATTTGCTGATTCCAGGATCAGCTGCTGCTTTTTGTTGGGTCATGTCTTCTCCATTTCTCCACAATCCCCAACAACCTCCTTTTATGTCCACAGTAATTATCACACTCAGATTTTTCTTTTCATACAGTAAAGAAATTGTTCTCCATTATGGTGTCAAAATCAAAGGTGAAAAAATACAAGAAGGACCAAGACTGCTGCCTGCCTCTTTCAAGACAAATGGAAAAGAATAAAATTTTGGAATGAAGTCAGGAAAAGAATATTTCTACAGGTTTGTTAATTCCAAAGAAACTTGTAAATAGAATTTAATAGGAGTAAAAATGAAAAAATGATAAACTCTGACTTGGAAAACCTTTACAAATTAAGTAATAACAGAAAAGGGTATTCAAGAGTGAATAGGAGTTTTTCCAGATGAAAATTAACCCATTAGATAGTCATTCATTCAATAAAATTTGGAGTCTGAGGCAATTAGTCATTTTGGAAGTGTTTGGCTTTTTTTCTGTAATTAAATTGATAATCTCTCATTACAGGGCCACATATCTGGCCACGTTGTTCAAGGCTACATTTTAATTACCCTGGCCTGAGGTCCTCCTTGAGCCCAAAGGTACCTGGAAGTCCTTTTTAATAAGAAATTCATGCTCAAGGCTTGCTTGATGCCATAGCTATTCACATTTGAAAATGAGCAGTGGAGATACATTCTGTAAATCAAAAGCCTGAGGAAAAATAGTTAACCCAACATGTTCTGAGCTTGTTCATGTTTCCTTGAGGGGGTTTATTATGAATGAATACTTGGCTATGTCACTAACATATTTAAAGGAGAAAAGCAAAAAGCACCAGAATCTAACCTTGTATGCACGTATATAGAGGTCCCTTTAAAAGACTAAGGCAAAGTAACCTCTCTTACGAATCTTGGCTAGCCACTTAAACAAAAGCAGAGGTGGTAGATACTCCTGCTATTCACTAATTGAGAGACTTCTCCAGTTCCAGCAGTGGCTTGCTGTCCTGAAGTGGAGTTTGCAGTTCAGATCTGAATGGAGACAAATTCCTTATGGGGACGCCCTATTATGGGTCCTGATGGCCTGCGCCAAGTGCAGCATGACTCAGTTAGCACACACCTGCTGGGGAGGTCCCCGTGCCAGGGACAGGCTCAAGCACCACTCAGCCTTGTCTGCTTGTGCATTTGTTGTTGAGTGCTTTGTGACTAGACAGGGGGAGTGTAATGGCGTCCCTCATAGCTGGAGGCCTGGAAAGAGGATGTAAGTATGATTACTGCTGACAGCTAATGCAGCATCATCATCAGAGCCGGTGGTGGAGATGCTGCTTTTGCATCCCAGGTACTTTGGTTCCCATCCCGGAAAGTTTCTCATAGGAAACTGACTGATCTTTCAAACAAAATAACTAAATTAACTAAGTTGTTTCTACCTCTTTTATTTCAGTTCCTCATCCCTAAAACACAAAGACTAATGGCAGTTGAGAGGTAAAATGTTTGCTGAGCAACACAAAGGTTTAGAGTAAATGCCCAAAGATCTTTGCCATCACCTTCTCTTCTGCAGCCAGTGCAGTGACTGGGAGAGAAGTGGGAAATGTGAGCTGTACATACGATTTGCATGCATTTGAACATACACTGTATGCACACTAACTCAAGGTGGTTCATGAGATATGCCCACTAACTCATAGTGAAGCCATCTGCACTTTATAATGTCAAAGGAGATCACTAGAAATAATAGACTTGAGAATAACACACGTGTATAGGAATAAAATAAATATAGAGCATAAGAAGCAGGGTGGCCAGCTGGGCTACAAGCCGTGCCTTTTTGTGCCTTCTCTCCTGAGGCATCCTGGTTCATGTTCCTTCATGATCCCTGCCTCTGGAAATCCTCACACTGTTTTACATGTAAGCCTCTATTGAGCTATTTAGTTCTGGTCTTAGCTCAGAAAACTTTTCCCTCGAATTTATGGTAATTATTATATCATAATTATTCATATCTGTAACTGAGTCTGCAACAGTGACTCCCTTATTTTCCCTCATAAATTCAACTCGTATCCGTTAAGCAGTTATGTGCCAGCCATATTCCAAGTGCAAGAAATACACAGGTAAAGGGAGAAAATAGTAAACAAGTAAACAAATGAAAGAACTGATAATTTCAAATATCAAGTGCTGTGATAGAGTACTTCACTCAGAGGTGAAACAGAGGCGGAAGAGGTTTCAGAGGAAAGTGAAGAGTACTGCCCATGATGTAGGAACATTCCAGAAAAGGAAGCGTGTGAAGAAGAAAAGAGTGCTCAGTTTCATCATCTGCAGTCTGCTTGTGAGCTTGGGCAAGGGGGAAGCCAACAGAGACCTTAATAAGAATATTTTGATTGAATCATGGGAACAAAGGCTCTTCTGGGGGGAGAATGCAGAAAATAAGAAGACAGGCATCCTGTTTCATCTTTGTACCATTTTTGTACCTCCACTGTCTAATACATAGTAGTCATTTAATAAATGCCTGAATATACAAATTTCCTGGTCCTTTACCCCAGCCCATGTTTGAATTTCATTATTGGACCTCATGATGTCTTACATAGGTATCTTCCACAGTAATGACAAGCTGCAGCATTAATTTATTTATTTGGATATCTGCCCCTACTAAATCATTCAATCTCTAACTGAAGAATTTTGTCATATTCATTGTTGTGTCCTGAGACCTCAACTCTGTTTCTGTAATATAGCAGTCATTCAGTTAATAACTGTTTCTGGAATATAGCAGCCATTCAGTTAATAAATACTGGAAGAATGAATATTTATTCGATAACAATATTTACCTCATTTTTTTGTTCTAAAATTAGCAAAAATTTTCAAGCCCAACTAAAGAACAGCCTAAGTCTTGGGTATATAGAAAGGAGATTTTAAATGCATGTAAGCCTTGAGAAATATAACAAAAATTTTTATAAAGGAGAGGCACAAAAGAGCAAAGTTTAGACTTGTTACTTTTAGGAATTGCGTTTATAAGCTGAGATTTACTACTATAAGAGTGGCTAACATTTATTAAATGCTTATTTCTTGATAGAAAGTGTGCTAAATGATGAGTTTACATCAACTAGTTTAATTTGCAGAGCAATCTTATTATATAAGTAATATTATCAGTCCCATTCTACAGATGAGAAAACTAAGATTTGGAGATGACTTACACTTGTCAGAGGTCACACAGATTTAAAGCCAGGCGTGACTCAAGAATGTGACCTTTCACTTTGTGCTCATCTTTGAGATATGATTTTAATAATGTGGGTGGGAGAATTCTTCACTCAAGTCTCTATTCAAACTGTTATAAACCTTAGTTTTATTATATAAAAAGCCACAGCTCCAACAATAATGAAAAAACTATCAGTTACTGTTCACTTATGAATCTCATACACTGTCCTAGGCACTTACATCATTAACTTCGTTCTTTGTAGGATAAGTATCATTGTCCCCATGTGCGATGAAAAAAGTGAGGCACTGGGAGCTTATACATATTATCCAATATTACAGAGATAATTAGTGGTTAGGAGGGAATTTTCATCTTTTCAGATCCCCAAATCCACAAGTTTCTACTTTTCATGTTATCTTCCCTTACATTCAAATATAACAGTTGTCACAAGTACCAAAAACAAACAAAACAAAACACAACAGCACCTTCTTAACTTGGGTGATAAATAATACCAAACAGAACCAGGGGCCGTCCAATAAAGAAGTCCAGAGTCTGTTTTTAAGCAACCAATTTTGCAAAGGTTCTCAGTGTCCCCAGGAAATAAGACAATAGAAAAGTAGATCTATATAGGTATAAGGCAATCTCTCTCTCTTTCCCTCTCTTTCTTACTCTTTCTCCCTCTCATGCCTCTACCTCTTGCTCCAATAGCCTGCTTGGTTCATTTATTTATTTTCTATGTTCTGGACACCTTTGATGAGCCACCCAGAACTGACTCAGCGGAGCTGGACCTTCACTTGGGGCCCAATTCTCGGCAGCTGCTGCAGCTCTGCATTTGCCTAGAGCGATGTGCCAGCTGTCTCTGACTGCATTACACCACAGTAATGTGAACAACTGGAAGCAATAATGTGTCTCCCCATTTGCCTAACAATACCAACATGGACAATAACTCAGAAGACTGAAGATTTGTGCTGTAATTTAATAAACCCCATGCACATTTCTACAATTGAGTATCACATCTGTGCAATGGATCCTAGAAGTGTAATATTCTTTTATAAGGGACCATTAACCAATCTTAAGTTTATAGGTTTCCTTAAATCTTTTTCATCAGCTGTTAAACTACAGTAAAGAGAAAATTGCCTCTTATGAGACAGGGATAGTAAAATACAAAGACTGTGATTAAACGTCAATCAATTAAGGATTATAATATAATAAAATGCTGACTGATGATTAAAATGAGCACTTTCTAGGAGAATTGTATAAGCAATATTAAGAATTATTTTTAAAGTCAGTAGAATAAACTTCAATTAGATAACATTATATATGAGTCCTTGCTTTATTAAAACAAAAGAGTCATAATAATTATTCCTCAGGTATAAAGATCCCAAAATTGGCATTGCACTTCTGTACTAAAAAGTATTTTTTTAGCTTCTCATTTTAATATTCCCTAGTCTACAGAATTTTAAATTTGTTTCTGAACAGAATAAATAACAGCATTTTTGCTTCAGCTAGTTTTCCACCAGTGTATGCAGCTGCGCAACAGTTTATGAAAATGGGTTGTGTAGTAAAATCACCAAACAAACAACATTGCAATTGAGGTAACAAAACACTGACTAGAACTTAGGGCCCCAAAAAGGAGCTTTGGGACTGTTTATAAAACTTAGCAATCTAAGCCTTCCCGAAATGGTCCCTTAGAGAATTTTTCCCTTGAAGGCCAGAACACACATCTGTCTAGGAAGAGTTACAAGTAATCTAAAACTATTCACTTTATTCATTTTCTGCCTTCCATCCATCACATATCTGTAACCATCAGCTTTTCTGCTTTGGGCTGGAGTTATGTTAGAAGATCTGGGCTAATTATATCAGGTTTAGCCAGGTAGCATGCAAGGAAAACCAAGAGAGGCTTTTTCCTGTTTGTTCTTGCTGTCATATTTTTTTCTCCCAGTTCTCTGTTTTCATCCTTTCACTAATATTATTCACAAAAGTCTTTGCCTTTTTTCTGTACTGACCTGCTCCTTCCTTGGACCTTCTCTCCCCTATTGCCTTCCCAAAGCAATTTTTCTGCTACACCGCTTGTACCTGGTCCCTCTGCAACTCTGAGGGCATTCCAACTCCTGCCAGTTTGCAGGAAGCATTTCGAAGCTTGTTGCAACAGCTGGCTTATATGAGCCTTGAAGGACAAGCATACATACACGTGGCAGCATATTTGAAGCACTAAAGCATCTGGTAAAGTAGGCAGAGACCAAAAGGTGCAGGTAACTCACAGCTTTGCTAGAAACTGCGCTGGAGGAGACTTGCACAACAGTCAGTGAAAGGAGCATAATTAATGAACAAATCCCACTGCAGCCGGGCTTCTGCCCTTATCACTCTATGGAAACTACTCTGGTGAAGGTCACCACTGACCTTCTAATTACCCAATGAAACAGATGCTTTTCAGTCAATGCTTTTACTAGGCAGCTCTGCTGGACATGGCAGGACAGCTGAGTGGCAGGCAGAAAATCACACACTAAGTTACAAATCAGGAATTTAAAACAGGTAGGTTTAAGCCCAAATTCAGGATATTTCCATTAAACCGAGTTACCTCTCAACATTTCACAGATACAATTTAAAAGAACGAGTGGGGAAAATGGATTGACTACACAATTATTTTTTCTTCTTTGTAGAACAGATCTAAGGTGACGGTAATGATATTTTCAAGTCTATAGCCACCAGGACCAAGAGAATAGAAGACAACACAGTAAAGAAAAAAGATTTCTAAAAGATAGAAAGAGGCAAGAACCCAAAGTGATTGTAGGGATTAAAAGAAAACCTTTTAAAAACCTGTGATTAGTATCCTAAGAGAAGCAAAATCTGTACATACATATCTCGTTTACTGTGCTTCACTTCATTGCACTTCACAAATTCGTGCTTTTTCCAAGTTGAAAGTTTGTGACAACTCTGTCGAGCAAGTCTAATTAGTGCCATTTTTCCAACAGCATGTGCTCACTTTATGTTTCTGTGTCATATTTTGGTAAATTTCTTGTTATTTCAAGCTTTTCATTATTATAATATCTGTTATGGTGACCAGTGCTCAGTGATCTTTGATGTTACTACTGTAATTGTTTTGGCATCATGAGCTGCACCTGTATGCCACGGCAAACATAATCAGTACATGTGCTGCGCAGACTGGCTGTTCCCATCTCTCTCCTACTCTTCAGGCCTCCCTCTTCCTTTAGACACAACAATACTAAAACTAGTCTAATCAATAACCCTATAATGGCCGCTGCATATTTAAGTGAAAGGAAGAGTCACAAGTCTCTCACTGTACAGCAAAAGCTAGAAATAATAAATAAGGAAGATTGTTGAAGGGTGTGACAGGTTGAAAGTGAGGGCTCTTGCTCCAAACAGCCAAGTTGTGAAAGCAAAGGAAAAGTTTCTGAAATTAAAAGTGCTTCTCCTGCAAACACATGAATCATAAGAAAGTAAAATAGCCTTATTGCTAATGAGGAGACAGTTTCAGTGCTCTGGTTAAAAGATCAAACCAGCGACAACATTTTCTTAAGTCAAAACCTAAGCCACATAGCAAGGCCCTAACTCTACTCAATCCATGAAGGCTGAAAGAGCTGAGGAAGCTGCAGAAGAAAACTTTGAAACTAGTAGAGGTTGGTTCAAGAGATTTAAGAAAAGGAGCCATCTCTATAACATAAAAGTGCAAGGAGAAGCAGCAAGTGCTGATGGCGAAGTGCAGTAAGTTATCTGGAAGATCCAGCTCAGATCATTGATGAAAGTTGCTACACTAAACAACATTTTCAATGTAGACAAAACAGCCTTCTATTGGAAGAAGATGCCATCTAGGAGCTAGAGAGGAAATGTCAACATCTGACTTCAAAGCTTCAAAGAACAGGTTGACTCTCTTCTTAGGCTAATGCAACTGGTGACTTTAGGTTAAAGCCAATAATTTTTTTTTTCCATTCTGAAAATCCTAGGACCCTTAAGAAGTGTGCTAAATTTATTCAGCCTGTGCTCTATAACTAGAACTATAAGTCTGGATGACAGCACATCTGTTTTTACAGCATAGTTTACTGAATATGTTAAGGCCATTGTTGAGACCTATTGTTCAGAAAAAATTTCCTTGCTAGACTCCCTTCCTTGCTAGGCAGGGCATCTCTGAAAAAAGGCAGTAGCACATCAGGGACTTATAAAAAAAAAGCCTCACCTTCCCAGGACAGAGCACCTGCGAAAAGGAGCAGTTGTGAATTCTGCTGCAGCAGACTTAAACGTCCCTGCCCAGCAGCTCTGAAGGCAGCAATGGAGCTCCCAGTACAGCACTTGAGCTCTGATAAGGGACAGAGTGCCTCCTCAAGTGGCTCCCTGACCCTTTCATATCCAAAGAGACACTTCATACAGGAAAGCTCTGGCTGACATCTTGTGGGTACCCTCCTGGGGCAAAGCTACCAGAGGAAGGAACAGGCAGTAATCCTTGCTGTTCTACAGCTCCCATGGGTGACTCCCAGGCAAGCAGTATCTGGAGTGAATCTTCAGCAGTCCTGCAGCAAAGGGGCCTGTCAGAAGTAAAACTGAAAAACATAAAGAAATAGCTTCAACATCAACTCAGAGGATGTCCACTCAGAGACCCCATCCGAAAGTCACCAACTTCAAGGACTAAAGGTAGGTAAATCGATGTAGATGGAAGAAATCACCAAAAATCAAATTGCCTCTCCTCCTCCAAGGGATCACAACTCTTCACCAGCAAGGGAACAAAACTGGATGGAGAATGGGTTTGACAAATTGACAGAAGCAGGCTTCAGAAGGTGGGTAATAACAAATTTCTCTGAACTAAAGGAACATGTTCTAACCGAATGCAAAGAAACTAAGAACGTTGAAAACATGTTACACGAAATGCTAACTAGAATAATTAGCTTAGAGAAGAACATAAACAACTTGATGGAGCTGAAAAGCATAGCACAAGAATGTCGCGAAGTGTACACAAGTTTCAATGGCTGAATCGATAAAGCAGAAGAAAGGATATCAGAGGCTGAAGATCAATTCAATGAAATAAAATGAGAAGGCAAGATTAGAGAAAAAAGAGTGAAAAGAAATGAGCAAAACCTCCAAGAAATATGGGATTATGTGAAAAAACCTAATCCACATTTTGCCAGTGTACCTGAATGTGACAGGGAAGAATGAATCCAAGCCAGAAAACACTCTAGAATATTATCCGGGAGAACTTCCCCAATCAGCAAGGCAGGCTAACATTCAAATCCAGGAAATACAGAGAACACCACAAAGATATTTCTCATGAGGAGCAATCCCAAGTCACATAATTGTCAGATTCACCAGGGTTGAAATGAAGGAAAAAGTGCTAAGGGCAGCCAGAGAGAAAGGCTTCCCTTTACCCACAAAGGGAAGCCCATCAGACTCACAGCAGATCTCTCGGCAGAAACCCTACAAGCCAGAAGAGAGTGGGAGCCAATATTCAACATCCTTAAAAAAAAGAACTTTCAACCCAGAATTTCACATCCAGTCAAACTAAGCTTCATGAATGAAGGTGAAATGAAATCTCTTATGGGCAAGTAATTGCTAAGAGATTTTGTCACCACCAGGCCTGCCTTACAAGAGCTCCTGATGGAAGCACTAAACATGGAAAGGAACAACCAGTACCAGCTACTGCAAAAACATATCAAATGGTAAAGACCATTGACACAATGAAGAAACTACATCAACTAATGGGCAAAACAACCAGCTAGTATCAAAATGGCAGGATCAAATGCACACATAACAATATTAACCTTAAATGTAAATGGGCTTAATGCCCAATCAGAAGACACAGACTGGCAAATTGATAAACAGTCAACACCCATCAGTGTGCTGTATTCAGGAGACCCATCTCACATGCACAGACACATTTGGCCAGATACATAAAGCAAGTTCTTAATGACTTACAAAGAGACTTAAACTCTCACACAATAATAGTGGGAGACTTTAACACTCTACTGTCAATATTAGACAGATCAACAAGACAGAAAATTAACAAGGATATCCAGGACTTGAATGCAGCTCTGGAGCAAGCAGACCTAATAGACATCTACAGAACTCTCCATCCCAAATCCACAGAATATACATTCTTCTCAGCACCACACTGTGCTTACTCTAAAATTGACCACATAATTGGAAGTAAATGATGCCTCAGCAAATGCAAAAGAACGGAAATCATAACAACTAGTCTCTCAGACCCCAGTGCAATCAAATTAGAACTCAGGATTAAGAAACTCACTCAGAACCTCACAACTACATGAAAACTGAACAACCTACTCCTGAATGACTACTGAATAAACAATGAAACAAAGTTGGAAATAAAGATGTTCATTGAAACCAACGAGAACACAGACACAACATACCAGAATCTCTGGGACACATTTAAAGCACTGTCTAGAGGGAAATTTATAGCACTAAATGCGCACATGAGAAGCAAGAAAGGATCTAAAATTGACACTCTATCATCAAAATTAAAAGAGCTAGAATAGCAAGAAGAAATAAATTCAAAAGCTAGCAGAAGAGAAGAAATAACTAAGATCAGAGCAGAACCGAAGGAGATAGAGACACAAAAAACATTCAAAAAAATCAAGAAATTAAGAGCCGATTTTTTGAAAAAAATCAACAAAGTAGATAGACCACTAGCCAGACTAATAAAAAAGAAAATAGAGAAGAATCGAATAGATGCAATAAAAAATGGTAAAGGAGATATCACCATCGATTCCACAGAAATACAAACTGCCATTAGAGATTACTACAAACAATTCTATGCCCATAAACCAGTAAAATTAGAAGAAATGGATAAACTTCTGAATACTTACACTCTCCCAAGACTAAAGCAGGAAGAAGTTGAATCGCTGCATAGACCAATAACAAGGTCTGAAGTTGAGGCAGCAATTAATAATCTACCAACCAAAAACAGTCCAAGTCCAGATGGGTTCACAGCCAAATTCTACCAGACGTACATAGAGGAGCTGGTACCATTACTTCTGAAACTATTCCAAACAAAACAAAAACAGGGAATCCTGCCTAACTCATTTTATGAGACCAACATCATTCTGATACCAAAACCTGGCAGAGACACAACTAAAAGAGAAAACTTCAGGCCAATATCCATGATGAACTTCGATGCAAAAATCTTCAATAAAATACTTACAAACAGAATGCAACAGCACATCAAAAAGCTTATCCATCATGATCAAGTAGGCTTCATCCTGGGGATGCAAGGCTAGTTCAACATATGTAAATCTATAAACGTAGTCCATCACATAAACAGAACCAAAGACAAACACCACATGATTATCTCAATAGATGCAGAGAAGGCCATTGACAAAATTCAACATCCTTTTATGCTAAAAACTCTTAAACTAGGTATCAATGGAATGTGTCTCAAAACAATAAAAGCTATTTATGACAAATCCACAGCCAATATCATACTGAATGGGCAAAAACTGGAAGCATTCCCTTTGAAAACTGGCACTAGACAAGGATGCCCTCTCTCACCACTCCTATTCAACATAGTATTGGAAGTTCTAGCCAGAGCAATCAGGCAAGAAAAAGAAATAATGAGTATTCAATTAGGAAAAGAGAAAGTGAAATTGTCTCTATTTGCAGATGACATGATTGTATATATAGAAGACCCATCGTCTCAGACCAAAATCTCCTTAAGATGACAAACAACTTCAGCGAAGTCTCAGGAAACAAAATCAATATGCAAAAATCACAAGCATTCTTAACACCAACAACAGACAAATTCAGAGCCAAATCATGAGTGAACTCCCATTCACAATTGCTACAAAGAGAATAAAATATAGAATACAACTAACAAAGGACGTGAAAGACCTCTTCAAGGAGAACTACAAACCACTGCTCAATGAAATAAGAGAGGACACAAACAGATGGGAAAACATTCTATGCTCATGGTTAGGAAGAATCAATATTGTAAAAATGGCCATAATGCCCAGAGTAATTTATAGATTCAATGCTATCCCCATCAAACTACCATTGACCTTCTTCACAGAACTGGAAAAAAACACCTTAAACTTCATGTGGGACCAAAAAAGGGCCCTCATAGCCAAGACAATCTTAAGCAAAAAGAACAAAGCTGGAGGCATCACGCTACCTGACTTCAAGCTATACTGCAAGTCTACAGTAATCAAAGCAGCATGATCTGGTACCAAAACAGAGATATAGACCAATGGAACAAAACAGAGGCCTTGGAAGTAATGCCACACACCTACAACCATCTAATCTTTGACAAACCTGAAAAAAACAAGCAATGGGGAAACGATTCCCTGTTTAATAAATAGTTTTGGAAAACTGGCTAGCCATGTGCAGAAAGCTGAAACTGGACCCATTCCTTACTCCTTATATAAAAATTTACTTCAGGTTGATTAAAGATTTAAATATAAGACCTAACACTATAAAAACCCTAGAAGAAAACATAGTCAATACCATTCAGGACACAGGCATAGACAAGAACTTCATGACTAAAACACCAAAAGCAATGGCAACAAAAGCCAAAATAGACAAATGGGATCTAATTAAACTTAAGAACTTCTGTACAGTGAAAGAAACAATCATTAGAGTGAACCAGCAACCAACAGAATGGGAAAAATTTTCACAATCTACCCATCTGACAAATGGATAATATCCAGAATCTACAAAGAACTAAAACAAATATACAAGAAAAAAACAAACAACCCCATCAAAAAGTTGGTGAAGGATATAAAGAGACACTTTTTAAAAGAAGACATTTATGTGGCCAACAAACATATGACAAAATGCTCATCATCACTGGTCATTAGAGAAATACAAATCAAAACCACATTGAGATAGCAAATCATGCCAGTCAGTATGGGGATCATTAAAAATTCTGGAGAAAACAGATGCTGGAGAGGTTGTGGAGAAATAGGAACACTCTTACACTGTTGGGAGTGTAAATTAGTTCAACCATTGTGGAAGACAGTGTGGTGATTCCTCAAAGATGTAGGAATAGAAATACCATTTGGCCCAGTAATCCCATTACTGGGTATATACCCAAAGGATTATAAATCATTCTATTATAAAGTGAAATGCACATGTATGTTCATTGTGGCACTGTTTACAATGGCAAAGAGTTTGAACCAACCCCCAACCCCAATGCCCATCAACTGGTTAAAGAAAATGTGGCACATATACACCACGGAATACTATGCAGCCATAAAAAAGGATGAATTCATGTCCTTTGCAGGGCCATGGATGAATCTGTAAACCATTATTCTCAGCAAACTGACACAAGAACAGAAAACCAAACACTGCATGTTCTCACTCATAAATGGGTGTTGATCAATGAGAACACATGGACACAGGCAGGGGAACATCACACACTGGGGTCTGTTGTGGGGGTGGGAGGCTAGGGGAGGGAGAGCAGGGGGTGGGGAGATTGGGGAGAAATAATATTAGGAGAAATACCAAAGTAGGTGACAGGGGGATGGAGGCAGCAGACCACCATGGCATGTGTATACCTATGTAACAATCCTGCAAGATCTGCACATGTACCCCAGAACTTAATGTTAAAAAAAAAGGTGACCTAAAAAAACAAAAGGTGTTAGGATGGGCATGGTGGCTCATGCCTGTAATCCCAGCACTTTGGGAGGCCGAAATGTGTGGATCAC
>PVKP010019873.1:0-41651 GCA_004027715.1 Plecturocebus donacophilus | reverse complement strand
ATTTTTAATGCCCATTTTTAGACTGTATTCTAGCCTGGGCAATAAAACAAGAATCCCGTTCTCTCTCCCTCTTTCTTTCTCTCTTCCATTCTTTTTTTTCTTTCTTTTGCTGTTTCTTTCTTCCTCCTTTTCTAAAATCTCTTCCTCTTTCTTTCATTTTTTCTTTCTTTTCCTGTTTCTTTCTTTCTCCTTTTCTCTCTTTTTCTAAAATCTCTTCCTCTTCCTTTCTCTCTTTCATTCTTAAAAAAAAAAAAATTTTTAGACACTAAGAAATCATTGCTAGTGCAGGACCAAAAGCTAGGAGGTTTTCCCAGGCCATTCCTTATCGAATCTATCTTAGTCTTACTTGTTATAATTGGCATACAAATGCACAATGACATTAATAGCACCATTGAAAGTAATCCCTGCCACTAAGCACGCATCTGCCTTCTTAACCTTGCGGTTAACAACAGATCTCAATATCACAGACAGTAACAGTGCTTTCTCACACAAAGAAGCACCACGACAGCGTTTATCTCTGTCATCTATTTGTTATACATTTCAATTCTTCCATTAGTGTCTTTTTGTCAGACCAATTATAAGATGTTTTTCCATATTTACTCCAGATCTAGAATTGATCTCTGAATCTGCAGGTAATTCTGTTTACCTAATCGTAACCTTCCCTGTTGGAGACACTGGCCAAATGACTCCTAAGTCTGGCAGGGAGTGACCGTTGCTGGCATGAGGAGACTGGAACTCTGTCCAAGTTTGTCCTGGCTCAGTATTTCGGTGACAGTCATAAGTCCACAAAACTAGGGGGACTCAGAGTAAGACACTAACTTTTCTCTAAAGCAGTGTCTCTTGTTCCTGGTGGAATATTGTAATCACTTTGGAGTCTAAAAACAAGCCAACAAACAACAATAACAATAATAACAACAAAATCTGTCTAGGTGACACCCATATCAGTTAAGTCAGATTCTTGGAGGCTGAACTGAAGAATGAAAACTACTATTCTAGAGTTTTGATTGGTCACAATGCACAGGACTCGCATTTTCTAATGCCATGTTATCTATTAAGACTAACAGGTGGATGAAATCTACAAAATTCCAACAGTGGACTTCCACCAGGGATGATTATGTCCCAGACATTTGGGAATGCCTGAAGACATTTTTGGTTATCACAACAGGGAAAGGGGATGTTACTGGCATATGGTAGAGAGAAGGCAGAGATGCTAACCTCTGGACACTGTACGTGTCAGCTTCTAGCAACAAAGAATTTTCCAGGCCAAATTGCCAATTGTTCTGAGGGTGAGAAACCTTGCCTAAAGGAAGGTGACTTCCTCCCTTTGTCAGTAACCTATCTGTAAGAGCTACTGAACTGAATTCCAAATTTCCCAAAAGGTAAAAGGAGGTTCAGTACAGTTTTCTGTAAGATGATTAGTAAGGAACTAGCTGATTTTTAAATATCTTCTTTATGTTCTCCTTTACTCTACAAAAAGATGTTCTTAGTGAAGGTGTGGCTAGTCATTCCAGATCTGCTGCAAATTTACATTTCTCAGCAGCTGCAATGTCAACCTTCTTGACAACCTTCCTCCAAATAAATATTTCCTTTAAAAAAAATGGACAGGGAAATAAGCCAAACAAGATACTCATTCACATATATAAGTCACATAATTTTACACTTGATCTCAGCTAAAAGGCCAAGAAGTGATAGTCATGTGATCTTAGGGTAAACAAAAAATCCCTTATCCAACTGTTATTCAGAGAGGCTGATATTGACCGAAGTTTTACAGATAATGGCAGTGTTAGGACTGATATTCTCAGCTCTTGATTATTTATCCATTGCCTTTTCCATTGGTCGGTATACTTTTTGAATGTGAATATTATGACTAAAGAGCTAGTTTAGTCATGACAAATTTAGCCATTTGAAAACTAATGACTTTTTGGAGATTTTGCCCAAATAGGGTTAAGAATATCATCTGTTTTTTCAAGCAGCAGTGATACCTCAATTGTACCTGCATTGGACTCTGATAGCCTGGTGGAACAGGTGATATTTTCCAAAGATGATTGCTGCAAATATTCTCAACTATATTATGTTCTTTTGAAAATATGGCTGTGAAGCTACTTATACAGCATGGCGAGCTCTGTTTCCCCTGTCCTTCAACCTGGGCACACCCTGTCAATTTCTTTGCCCAATATAGTACTGCGTAAGTGATGTGTGTGATTTCCAAGGTTACTTAAAAAAACTGCCATGCATTTTTGCCTTTTTAATACTCTTGGGTGTTCACTGTTGGAACCCAGCCATGACGCTAGGAGAAGCCAAGCTACCTACAGGTGTCCAAGCCAAAAGCCCCAGCCGCTGTTACAATACACAGCCAACATCAGTTGTCAGACATGTGAGTGAGTCAACCTTCAGACAATTCCAGCCTCCAGGCATCAAGTCACCTCCCGCATTCAGGCTGTTCCAGCTAATGACATGTAGAACACAAGATACACATTCTCTGCTGAGTCCTTACAGAATTGCAGATTCATGAGAAAAATAAATGATTGTTGGTGTTTTATTTTATTTTTTTTACTTTTTTTTTTTTAAGATGGGGTTTCACCATGATGACCAGGGTGGTCTTGTACTCCTGACTGCAGGTGATCCACCCACCTCAGCCTCCCAAAGTGCTAGGATTACAGGCATGAGCCACCGCGCCCGGCCAAGCTTCAGGTGCTTCATTACCTTATAGATCACTGAAACACATGGCATTATTAGGCTTTTGAATCCTACAACTAACCTAACTTCTTGTGATCACACTTGGTTCACAATATATTTTTAATGATTATTCATGTAATAATTAGTTGAATCTATAGTATGTTCACAAAGAAGTTCTAGAATTGGTCTGTCAAATATTATAAACCCTGTAATGATTGTCAATTAATCAATTAGCATTCTGCATCATGCAACAGCTTTTGTGAGTATGTTAAAAGTGGAGTCTCCTTCTCAGAGATAGATCTACCATCTGTTGCTGAGCATACTGAACTTCTAAGCCTAAAAGACCCAGAAACTGAAGTGTGGTAAATTCATTACCGTAGGCTGGGTGCAGTGGCTCACGCCTATAATTCCAGGACTTTGAGAGGCCGAAGCAGGCAAATCACTTGAGGGCAGGAGCTTGAGACCAGCCTGGCCAACATAGTGAAACCCTGTCTCTATTAAAAATTAAAAAAACATATAAAAAATAGCCAGGCATGGTGGTGCATGCCTGTAATCCTAGCTACTTGGGAGGCTGAGGCAGGAGAATCGATTGAACCCAGGAGGCAGAGGTTGTAGCGAGCCAAGATCGTGCCACTGTAATCTAGACTGGGCAACAGAGTGAGTCCTCATCTCAAAAAAAAAAAAAAGAAAAAAAAATTATCCACTATACAGGATCCTATCCTAACAGTACTTGGTAGACAAACAAATTGTCTTTTCTCTGATAACATGAACTTTATGGAAAAACTTAAATCTCAACTTCAACAATATCCTTTTCTTCAAATCTGAGAATTTTCTATTTAATGGATCACTAAGTACAGATGAAGTAAAAAAATTAAGGAATGTTGACATGTTCTTAAAGACCATCCTTGGATGTAGAGTTACAAACACTATTTTCCAGACCCTAGTTATATCTGTAAATCAGCCAAATCGCTTCATAATCAGGCATATGTTTTTGTGAGAGGAAGCGCCATTTTTTATGTTGGCTGTCCTCCGTGAAAGGAAAATATGTGTCATATCAGTTCACCAAGGAACTCTAGGCCAAGTGTTTTCTATTTATGAAGTCTTAGATGTGGTCTACAATGAGTTAATTACTCTTGGGAGCAGAATGCTATCTTGTAGATGAAAGGAATATCTGAGATTTATTTGCACTAGTGAAATAGCTCACAATAATGGGAGATAATTTCTTCTAAGGCTTTGGTCTCTTAAAATTGAAAAATAATCCCTTTTCTGGGGAGCCAGGGATATAAATTGGGGATGGTTTTTTTGAGAAATAAAGTTTTTTAAAGTAAGAACTATTCTGAAGTATAAAACCAGGCTGAAGATTGAAAAGGAGGGGAAAAGAATGTGAGAAGATTAGTCTAACCAGGGCTAAAAACTTAATTTAAATTAATATAGCTCGATACTGGTGCAAGGATAAAAAAAAATAAGCCAAAGAGCAGAGAGCCCTCAAATCAACTAAAGTATTTAAGTAAACTTAATATATGACAGGAATCATACTGTGAATCACTGGGAAACAAGTAAAATGTTAATTAAATATATTGAAACAATAGGTTATCCAAAACAAAGAAATAAATTGTGTTCATATATCATTTGATTAATTAAGAGTAAAAAATTAATTCCAAATGGGTTAACTACTTAAAAGTAATAGGCAAATTTTAAACCTATAGACAAAAATATAGGTTAAAAAGTTTATGATCTTAAGGCACAGAAATATTTCTTAAAATCATGCAAAAAACATAAAGTTTAAAGGAATAGACTGATAAATTCAGCTACCCTAAAATTAAGACACCTTAAGCAAAACACAAGTCACAAGATGGAAGAACGTATTTGCAACAAAAATGATTGACAAAGCTTGTTTATTAAAAATATATAAAGAAGCCCTATCAATAAGAAAAAACAATGTAAAATGTGAAAAAGAAACAAATATTTCAAAGGAAAGGTAACAAAACCAATAAAAATAGGAAAGTGCATAACTTTATTTGTAACTAGAAAATGCAAAATGAAAATGAAAACTATGCTCCAAATTAGACCACTAGCTTGGCAAAGAGTAAAGTCTGATTTCAACAAGTATTGACAAGACAGTGAGTCGATGAGCAATATTGTACATTGATGTTGGGAATACAAATAAGGAAAACACTTTGGAAAACAAATTAGCATACTCTAGTAAATTTGAACATATGCAGAGGCTATAAAACCAGTAATCCCCCCCCAGAGATATTTTTGCCACACTTTACAAGGAGATGTAAAAACATGCATAAGTGCATTGCTTATAATACAAACCATGGTACCAACCTAAATCTCTATAGACTTCAGTATAAGTAAATATATTGTAGTTTATTCCATAATGGAATATTATAAAGCAGTGGAAATGAAGGCACTGTAGTTATACATATTACTATGAATGTGTAGCAATGTAGATCAGTGCATAATGCTACATAAAAAAGTCATGGGAAAATAGTCACTGTGATTTAATACTTTTAAAAATGTATTATAAAACATGTAAGTATAAAAAAAGTCAAATAAAATGATATATTGTTTACAGGAACTTATATAAATAGAAAACTATGAAGAAAAACAAAAATGATTAATGATATTCCTGATATTAATTTTCTCCAGAAAGAGGTAGGAGGAAACAGTCAGGTACTGATACCCAGAGAACTTTAAGACTATGTTTTGTTAAGCTAGGTGATTGATTCACAGTGTTCATTTTTATCCACATTTTAAAATTTATACAAATGTGCTACATACACTCTTATCTAAATGATATATTTCAAAATTAAAAAAGAAAATAGATATCATGCTATCTGATGACAGGTTTCACATCTAAACTTTCTGATATCATTGTAAGCTAGGAAACTAACTTTCATTTCCTAGTGGCATTCATAATTAACTATTCTGTGTTAACACAAGACGAGCTTGGTTCCTGTTACCCAAGCTATAAATAGATAAGCAAAGGTTACTGTGAGAAGAAAACAATGCCTAAGAGTGGGAATATTTATTTTAGAAGATGTTCTCTTGGCTTTTGTCTTTTCAGCATAACCCTGTTCTAAATATCCCCCAGAGGATAAGGCCCCCATCAAAGCTTTTCCCACGCTTGTCAATCTCGACCTTTTACTCTAGAGGGCAAGACAAACCAACCTCCTGGTTTCTCGTGGCTGGCCTTTAGCTTATCCCTGTTGTTATTATTAGTGCCCTTAACTTATTTTCCTTTATTAGACATAAGCAAAGTTGGAAGACGGCTTCACAAATTTTTTTAATTGATAAAGATTTTCTGAAGCTAAATCCATAATCTTACTTTAAATATATGTAGAGTTCAACAATTACACCAAATCTTTGCTCTTAGGAACCCCATTTGATGATACTCCAGACATTCATAGTGTTTCACAGGGCAGCTGCTTACCACAATGGAAGCACTGGAGATCTAAAGACACCCACAGTCAATGACATTCCACTTTAAGTGGGAAAGTAGTATATTCTGCTTGAGGAATTCTAAAAGTAAATTGCTTAGTGTTTTAATAAACTGCTTTTTCAGCTGTCTTTGTTTTCACTCTTCTTAGGTTCCAGTTATTAAATCTGAGACCACAAATTTAGGTTTACAAAAAATATAAATTTATTTATCTGTGACATTAATATTCTACAGCTGAAATTAATTTCTAGTTGAGCTTACATTTCACCTAGTGGCAGAAGCTTAAGTTTAGCCAATTTAGTGTATTTACAGTTAAAATATTTTGTTCCACTCCCCTACACACACCTTTATAATTTAGATTTGTCTCTACTTTCCATAGGGTAGAGGTGTGCACAGAACTGACATTTGTGACAAGTGCAAATCTGGTCTATGGTTCATCTATGCTGATACCTACTGAGATGTGTGTTTTCCACGTGGTCTCCAGCTATCAACCGATTTAGCTCACTCTATATTTTCTTTGTACCATCCATTACATGCCTTCAGGATTTGTGCCATAGAGAAAACATTACTTTTTTCTCTTTTCTCTTCTGAGGCTGTCTCAAGCCTATCTGAGATACACCAAGAACATATGTCTAATCTTGCACTTTCATGCTCTGTGGGGATATAAGTGAATCACTGGGATAGTGGTGTTTTCTAGTCTCTCCATTGCTATTAAGTACCTCTATTACATGGAAGTATTATTCTTTCCTGGGAAAAATCTGAGAAGTGTATTGTTAGGGATCATGGATTCCTGAGATTTGGAATTATTCTTCTCTGCTGATAAAGTCTTTATTATACTGTTCACTTGTCATGCAAAGCTCATTATTCCCCTATCAAAAATTCTAAGAAAAATGTATTGGTTCAAATGCCAAAGCTCATGCATATAGGCTTATGGTATACAGCCCTTCCTAGTTTGTCAGCTATACTAAGATACATCCAATTCCAGTGTTGAATTTCTCAAAATATCACCAGGAAATCTGTCAATAAAGCAAAATTAAGTTTTTTTTTTACAGTTGGAGAGAACATCACCTTGATAGAGAATCAGAAGCAGCTCAGAAGGGAAAGTCAGAATTAGAGTATTTACAGCTCTTTGGAGTTTTGGGCTTAAGCAATCTAAGGCTGCTCTTTCAAAGTGGGTAACTGACTAAACTGAACAAAATTCATGCTATAATGGTTGTCAGTGAAGCATGTGTCTTGAAGTATGTCTGGATAGATACCTTTTTGTTTGCTAAGCAAGCATTTGCCTGGGTGAGAAGACTATTGTCTTTGACAAACTGAGTTTTAGAAATTTCTTCAAGCAAATAGTGAAGTTATTTGTATTATCTTTCTTGGGCAAAGTTTTTCTGGAAGAAATCACTAAGTCATGTTGACATAGGGGATCAAAAGTCTTATGTGACTTCACTTTAACTTGTTTAGACCCAAACTTGTATTCACACTAAATTCAAAAAAAGTTATTGGCAAGCTATATGCTCAAAATACCTCAGAAATTCCAGAAAATATCTTTTATGTAACAGGGCATCATAAAATGGTTTTTAAAAAAGATATCTTAAAGTGAGTCTTGAAAAGTGAGTAGGGTATAGAGAAATTAAAAAGAATAATAAGAAGAAATAGAAAAGAGTAAGAAAGCAACTAGGAGAAAGACTATGAATTGAAGCCTCAGTGATGGCATTTGTGAAGAACAACGAAGAGAATATTTTGACTGAGGAAACCATCTAACTTTGAAAGAATAAGACTTTTCAAAAAATGTTTGCTGAATATGTCAAAGCCAGATTACAATACATAATTAAGGGATCACTATATCTCTATTTACATTTATAATTAGGGCTTCCCAAGGACCTTTGCATTTTTTGAATCTTATGACTTGTAGGTTTTCAAACGTACCCCAGATCACATTGTTTTGGGGGTAATGGGGGCCAGGGAATTTGACTTCAGTGACACAAGTAAGTAAAGCAGTAAATAAATCACCTAACACAGTATCCTGCACATAGCAGGCATTCAGTAAGCAGTAGATGATATTATTGTTATTATATTTCATTAACTATTAAGAAAAGACATCAGTGGCATTGTAATCAGGCATGCAGGAATGGTTGAATCCTCTGGATGTCAAAAAGTAGTGAAACAAGAATTACAATTTGATTAATAGCTGCACACATGCACTTGTTAAATCTACTCGAGGCTCTAGGTTTAAAGGTACATTTGGAACATGAAGCTTAGGTAGGCCCATGGTTTGAAAAGAAAAATAATGGATGAGGAGTAAGAAAAATTAAGTTTTTTACCCACTTATGTACATACTATCAGAGAAGAGAATCAGAGTTGGCAAGATTTCTAAGGGAAATCCCCACTGATATTTTCATCTTTTCCTCCCTGAAGAGAAAGAAATCAGGCAAAAGCAGCATGGAGCCTGTGTTCCTGTGTTTTGTTGCTGTTGTTTGTTTTGTTTATTTAGAACGCAGTGACTCTGCCCACTGGCAACTGCAATCTAATTCATGTCCTTAAACTCTGACCGATCAGATTAACTACTCCCATACTTTGGGATAGAGCAGCTAAGAAAGGGGTAGACAGAGGTGTGATAAGAAGACAGAGTACTGGTAAGTTTCCTGTCCCTACATTCGTCTGTTCTGGTCCCCTGTGCAAATTCACTTGGAATGAGGATGTGGGTTTAGGATTGATTGATAATACTTTTCAAGAGACCTAGAAATTTGTCATTCTGCTCTGTGTATCACTTTCCTCTCCATGGAATTCTCAAAGGTGCTATATCCACGATGAATAAGACAAGAAAGGGGACCAAGCTTGCTTTATTAATAGCTGTGCAGAATCTAATACTCACAGTGGAAAACTCCACATTAAAAGCAGAGCTGGCAGATTAGGATGAAGGTCTTTTTCTGAATCTACATTTTGAGATTCCGTACTATATGGATGGTCATACAGAGGAAGGAAATATGGGGAGAACAATCTGACAGTGTCTACATTGTGTATCTGACTTAAAATTCCTTGAATAGCCATAAGCACCAGATGGGTAGAAAGGAGGAGTCTGAACTTGATTTTCAAGACCTATGAAAATATATTTTCCTTTCTCACTAGAAATCATGACCCATTAATATTCCAAGCTCTGAACATTTATGTTAGTAATACTTCCTCCATTTCCAGGGAGCAGAAAAGAAGTGAACAGTGGAGCCAGAGAAGGGGTTTCAATTCCTTTCTCTCTACTAGACTTTCAGGCATTTGCTTTAGAAAGGCAGAAGGAGATCTGTGAGGGAGAGAGTATTGAGAGGCATGCTTCTGAGATCACCATACATACATCCTTTTTCCCTGTCATCTCTTTATCTAATTAGCTATAGGCCACTGATTTCATTATACCAGTTGGCCAACCAGTTAAAGCTGGGGTGGAGGGACGTTACTAGTAACAGAATTTAATCTCTATAGGAGAAGACTATACTTGTAGTTTTCAAGGTATGACATAGTGCTTTATAAGTACTTGTTGAACTCAATGAATGACTGCTAGTTTGCAGATATTGCCCATTCTTTGAGAGCTGCGGAATCAGAGATCACATGTACCTGCCCTCATTTGCAGGTACATACAATCTGAGTTATTTTTTTGCATGATGGAAAGTGTGGTAGACTTTCTAGCAATTCTCCTTCTCTCACGCCCTTTCACGCAGATGCCATGAACACTAAAATCTCACCTTCCCAGGCTACCTTGCCATTCGAGTAGCCACCTGGCTCACTTATGGCTAGTGTGGACTAACTAGAGGTCTGCTGTCATGTCTCTGCTAAGTTTTTTGCTCTACTAATAAAAAGGAAAGACATAAATGATGCTACCCTGATCTCTTCTTTTTGCCTCAAAATGGACATTTGTCTAATATTTGGGCAGCCATCTAATGCCCAAATCTGAAAGTTAGGTTGAGAGAATCATAAATATCAGCACTGAATACCTTCAAGCCACTGAACCAATATCCACAATTGCCTATATCTCATGTTTTTGCCACATGAGGAAAGTAAACCCTTATTAGTTACAACTAATAGAAGTTTTCTATTACATGTAGCCATTAACATTTTGTTTTTGAGATGGAATCTCACTCTGTCACCCAGACAGGAGTGTGGTGGCACAATCTCGGCTCACTGCACCCCCTGTCTCTTGGGTTCCAGTGATTCTCCTGCCTCAGCCTCCCAAATAGCTGGGATTATAAGCGCCCACCACCACGTCTGCCTAATTTTTCTGTTTTTAGTAGAGACAAGATTTCGCCATATTTGTCAGGCTGGTCTCGAACTCCTGTTCTCGTGATCTGCTTGCTTTGGCCTCCCAAAGTGCTGGGATTACAAGTGTGAGCCACCAGCAATTGCCTATATCTAACCTTGTTGCTACATGAGAAAAAAAAAAAAAAAAACCCTTACTAGTTTAAGCTAATGGAAGTTTTCTATTACGTATAGCCATTAACATTCTTGACTGTTGCACAACTTATCTGGGAAGAAAACGGAAAAAAATCATAAAACTCAATCACCCAAATGGATCACATCTGAGTTGAAATATGATCATCATTTTCCTTTTGGCAATATAAACATTTTCAATCCGCATCTGTGTGATACTTTCCCCAGGTGCACAAGAGGGAAGATGGAAAGCGTGGCTTCTCTGGTTTTTCACTTTTGAGTTCAGAACAAATATAGAAAAATGATTCTCCATAGAGAAGAAAGAAACCAGGATTCGAGTTTCAAGTGTCTGACTTTATTCTGTACCCAGAGCCCTCATCCTTGGAGCTGAGCTTCCAACTCAGGTTTCACAGGCCCAGATGTCTGGTTTTTGAAAAGGTGCAATATTGTATTGCAATAATGTGGCTGTGCACTGCATTTCTTTTATGTATTTAAACTGTTATAAATTTCTTTGTTAGGAGCACAACAGATATACCAAAAAGAAAATATGTAGGCCGGGCGCAGTGATTCATGCCTGTAATCCCAGCACTTTGGGAAGCCAAGGTGGGTGGAGCACTTGAGGTCAGGAGTTTGAGACCAGCCTGATCAACATAGTAAAACCCCGTCTCTACTAAAAATATGAAAATTAGCTAAGTGTGGGACTACATCTGCAGTCCCAGCTACTCAGGAGACTGAGGCAGGAGAATTGCCTGAACCTGGGAGGTGGAGGTTTCAGTGAGCTGGGATTGCACCACTGCTCTCCAGCCTGGACGGCAGAGAGACACTCTGTTTCAAAAACAAACCAAAAAACAAGAAACAGGTTAACGAAATAATGC
Organism: Plecturocebus donacophilus; assembly: GCA_004027715.1. Lineage (NCBI taxonomy): Eukaryota > Metazoa > Chordata > Mammalia > Primates > Pitheciidae > Plecturocebus > Plecturocebus donacophilus. Next base: position 30,251 of record PVKP010019873.1, on the reverse strand, counting down.
ATCTTAAGGAGTTACAGTTTGTACTAAGACAGCTGGCTTTAGCATTTTAAAATACCATATTCTTCTAGATTATGGTGCTTCCAAGCAATGGCTATACATTTCGGTCAGCTCACTCACCAAAAACATAGGGAGTCAGACAAATTTGAAATTGGATTCTGATGCCACCATTTACAGTGATATGAGTCACTTGCAGCTAGTATATTGGTTACTTAAGACTGTGACTTCAGACAAATAATTAAGCCTATCTTAATCTCAGTTTTCACAGCTGCAAAAGGAATGACTAAAACCAATCATTAAAGTTGTGATCAGAAGTAAAGAAGTATACTCGATATATAGTATTAGGTATTATTATTATTAACTAGAACTTGACAGACAAATAACCACCCTTTCTGGATTATGGTTTGGCGGAACGTCCCAGAGGATCACTCTTTCTGGGATGAGACAGCAGAAGGATAATGATAAACTAAACCACGACCCCGGATCTTCAGTCTATTCTTCTCCACATTCCTAGGCAGCTGCTTAGGCCATTTTAACCAACAGCGATTTAGAAAACAGTTAATCTGAGTGATGATGAATTTGTTACCCTACCTCCAGGATCCCAGAGGTTGGGGAGGCTGAGAGTCAGAGGTGAGGGGCAGGTCAGAATCAGTCCCTTTTGGAAGTCAAAGCTACAGATCAGTTGGAGTAACTGGGAGGTTCCCTGAAGAGGCCCTATTCTTGATGACAGAGGGAGGAAAAGCAGATGTTTCCTCACCCTCCGCCTTTACTGCTCACTCCTCTGCTCCTCTGTAGATTAAAGGCTTAAACAGCTGCACTCTTTATTAGTTTATTGATCTTGAATAAAGGAATTCTAGACAATTCTTTATTTGGTACAACTTGTCGAGGAGGTATAGAATATGTCATAAAAGTGTGCCTGCCAGATTGTTTGACTGAATTAGAAACGAGGCTGATTTTCTGGAACTGACAATCAAAGAGTAAGAGTTTCCAACATTTGTAACCTATCCTAGTGAATATGAAAGGCAAATCAGGTAAACCACAAAGACAGATTTACTTATTTATTTGCAGAACAGAGAAAGTGAGACGATGATTTGCCTGAGTTTGGGAACTTACACTCAGTGAGCTCAGGTTCTCCTGAGACAAGGTGGGCTTAGGAGAGATCTCAGTTACCATTTGAGATCTGCTATGAAATAGCCATGGTTTCTTTGGGATCATACAACATTCCTGGATCTTCTACTACTCCTTCTCTAACACGAGCTTGTGTGTTTTAAGTTGTGACCAAGGGTACTACCAGATCTAATGCTATGATTCTTTGATTAAAAATGGAAGCACTGCAAATTGGGCCGATGAATGGTGATATGTAAATAGATACAACACCTTTTTTCCTTGTCTTCGTCATGACGAGTAGAGCATCATACTATATGTTTCTGAACTGGAATATGCCTTTTAGTGTACCTAAAATTGCCCCTTTCAATATACACAAGCAACTGTAAGTGTCAAGATTTTCTGGTAATAAATTTCCACCACTGTCAGATTCATTTGCAAGTAGATAATAGATTATTTAATCGATTATTAATCCCTAGGATTTATACTTAGTAGAGGATAGGGTATTTCACTAGATCCTGTTATTTTTGGTTGAAGAAATACAGAGATGTATGTATTCTACTATTATAAAAAAAGCAGACGTCAGACTGTGGAGTGAAATTCACACAGACCTGCAGCGCCACCTGTTGGCCATTTTGTTAATATTCCAATAAGAAGAGTCCTAAGCTTTCAGAAAAGAAATTAAAATATAAAATAAATAAAAGAGGCAGGGTATGTAAAGGCCAAGTTTAAGTAAACTCACTTTTATTTGAAAAGAAAAAATATTTCCCTAGAAAATATTTTGGGCTACTTAATTCTGAATGTCCATGAAGTGACGACTGATTTTAATTTACTCTTAAATGAAGTACTAGAGGAAAAAGGAAAATTTCAAAACTAGATATGTTTTTAAACGATGATATAACATCATCACTGTGCAGATGAAAATAATCAAACCAGAATGGAATGTATCCCATAACAAAAAGCTGTGTATCTCAGAGCTACAGAGCTTGGTAGTGAGGCTGCCGGAATTAAAACTAACTTCTGATATTTAGTTCACCGTTCTTTCTGAGTAACTTCCTTTAAAGATGTGCATTTTAAGAGATCTTCATGTTCTTCATTTTTACCAGAATTATGATGAGTAGCGGGGCAGTTCTTGCAATATCATTTTTTAAATTCACAGAATTGTGGAAGCAATAATTAGTTATTAACCTTCTTTCTATCTGTCTATTAAACACTTTCAGCAACTGTTAACATTCTTATGGAATCTAAACTTGCCAAAAACAACTTTTTTTCCCCTCTTTCCTCATGTTTCTCAGCAATTCATTCCCTTTCTCCCACTAGGAGAGAGAAATTTTTCGTGGTATGTGGATGAGGGGCTGTGGTTCCATTAAAACATATGTGGTTCCAATTTTTAGGTTGTGGTTCCCTGGAAATACAAATTGCTCACTTGACACAACAAAGAACCGGCAACGACAACACCAAAAAAGCCTCCAACTTGCTCTCCTATCCTAATCACATCTCCAGGCCTAGCTGAAAGGAATGCAAACTCAACTGAGAAATGGGTCATAGCACAGTCAAGCTCTGACACAGGGGAAAACATTAGTGAACGCCACCCGCAGTGATAAGAACAGGCCGGGCGTGGTGGCTCACACCTGTAATCCCAGTACTTTGGGAGTCCAAGGTGCGCGGATCACAAGGTCAAGAGATCGAGACCATCCTGGCCAACATGGTGAAACCCTGTCTCTACTAAAAATATAAAAATTAGTGCGCCTGTAGTCCCAGCTACTCGGGAGGCTGAGGCGGAAGAATTGCTTGAACCTGGGAGGCAGAGGTTGCAGTGAGCCGAGATCGCGCCACTGCACTCCAGCCTGGCACCTGGCGACAGAGCAAGACTCTGTCTCAAAAAAAAAAAAAAAGAAGACCAAAGGAGTCGAGTAGGGCTCAGTAGCAACATCTTGGACAGAAGTCAGAAACAACTACCAGAAACAATATTTAGAATTTGTAAGTTTGCCAAAATCAAAGACACTCATCTTTATTTTTGTACACTTATTTATGTATTTTTATTTTTTAATTTTACTTTAAGTTCTGGAAAATGTGTACAGAACGTGAAGGTTTGTTACAAAGGTATACATGTGCCATGGTAGTTTGCTGCACCCATCAACCTGTCATCTAGGTTTTAAGCCTGCATGCATGAGGTCTTTGTCCTAATGCTCTCCCTCCCCTTGTCTCCCACCTGTCCTGACAGTCCCTGGTGCATGATGTTCCCCTCCCTGTGTCCATGTGTTCTCATTGTTCAACACCCACTAATAAGTGAGAACATGCGGTGTTTGGTTTTCTGTTCCTGTGTTAGTTTGCTGAGGATAATGGTTTCTAGCTTCATTCATGTCCCTGCAAAGAACATGAATGCATTCTTTTTTATGGCTGCATAGTATTCCATGGTGTATATGTGCCACATTTCCTTTATCCAATCTATCATTGATGGGCATTTGGGTTCATTCCAAGTCTTTGTTATTGTGAACAGTGCTGCAATAAATATATGTGTGCATGTGTCTTTATAGTAGAATGATTTATAATCCTTTGTGTATATACCCAGTAATGGGATTGCTGTGTCAAATGGTATTTCTGGTTCTAGACCCTTGAGGAATCACCACACTGTCTTCCACAATGGTTGAACTAATTTACACTCTCACCAACAGTGTAAAATCATTCATATTTCTTCACAGCCTTGCCAGCATCTGTTATTTCCTGATGTTTTAATAATAGCCATTCTAACTTGCCCGAGATGGTATCTCATTGTGGTTTTGATTTGCATTTCTCTAATGACCAGTGATGAGCTTTTTTTCATATGTTTCTTGGCCACATAAATATCTTCTTTGGAGAAGTGTCTGTTCATACCCTTCACCCACTTTTTGATTTTTTTTTCTTTTTTGCAAATTTGTTTAAGTTCCTTGTAGATTCTGGATATAGTCAAGACAATCCTAAGCAAAAGAATAAAGCTGGAGTCATCACTCTGCCTGTCTTCAAACTATACTACAAGGCTACAGAAACCAAAACAGCATGGTACTTCTACCAAAACAGACATATAGACTGATAGAATAGAACAGAGACCTCAGAAATAACACCACACATCTACAACCATCTGATCTGTGGCAAACCTGACAAAAACAAGCAGTAAGAAAAGGATTCCCTATTTAATAAATGTTACTGGGGAAACTGGCTAGCCATATATAAAAAACAGAAACTGGACCCCTTCCTTACACCTTATACAAAAATTAACTCATGATAAAGTAAAGACTTAAATGTAAAACCCAAAACTGTAAAAACCCTACAAGAAAATCTAGGCAATACCATTCAGGACACAGGCATGGGCAAAGACTTCACAACTAAAACACCAAAAGCAACTGTGACAAAAACCAAAATTGACAAATGGGATCTAATTAAGCTAAAGAGCTTCTGCACAGCAAAAGAAACTATCAGGCAACCTACAGAATGGGAGAAAATTTTTGCAATCTACCCATCTGACAAAGGTTCAAGTTTTTCTATCTATTTTTTAAATGAGTGACTAATAGCACATTCATTCTTAGGGAGAAATAACACTTGTACTCATCTTCTGTAATCAGTAAGGACAATGAAAACATAGGAGCCAGATCTTGCTTCCTAGTCAGTTTTGAGGAAAGAGGATAATGACTATTGGAGATTTTAGAGAGAAAAGGAAAGCAGGATGCATCACATTGGATTAACTGAATGCTACCTTCATGCCTTCAAAGTGATCGTAGAGACTTAATATTGGAAAGGTGTATGGGCCCCCAATCTAATTTTCCATTCAGTTCACTGTCCAAACTAGAACATAAAGGGTTTTCCATAATCCTCCTTCTCTTTTAACCCCTATCCATTGTACCTTCCAAACTATCTCTTAATCTATCCTTCCCTTTCCGTTCTCATGATCAAACTTTACAAGTGACCTATTACACTGCAACTGCCCCCTGAGCTCTTGCCCTGGAAGTCTATTTTTTTACCACATGGTTACCTTCATCTTTCTTAAATGCAAATTGGATCATGTTATTTCCCTGCTTAAGGCCACCAAGCAGGGAACAGAATCCAAGCTTCCTAGTATGGTGTGTAAACTTTCCAGTTTGGCTTAAGTTGGAAAGTATTTTCCTGCCCAGCCTCATTTCCTGGACCAGCACCTCCAGTCCCTCACAATTCAGGGTCTCTTTTGCCTCACACTCTTCTGCATCTGTATATTTACAGTCAATTCCTCCAGTCTGTTGTGTCCTTCAAACCCATCACTAGGCAAATTCCTATTTATCCTTCAAGGTCCATTTCCGTTATCCCTGCCCCTAAGGAGCCTTTTCTAAAGCTCTCAGTCAGAGAGCATCTCTGTTGTGTATACTTGCACTCTGCTTTTTTATTACATTATTACAGTGTGAAGCTCATTGTATTGTAACTCCACTAGTATATTAATCTTCCTTACATAGATGATGAGTTTCTTAATGTATAGATCCTGATAGATCTTTTTAGCGTTCAGATTGTTATCATGGACTGTTCTACAATATTTACTGAACATTAAGCATGAATCTTTCACTATGCTAAATACAAGAAATATAAAGATAAGCCATGAATGATGCCCACAGTAGTATTACTTGAAGCCTATATTTTCTGCATTCTAAGTATGCAAATAGTTGGCACTATGGTTTTAATGCTTGTCCCCTCCAAAGGTGATATTGAACTTTCACCCCCTAATGTGGCAATATTGAGAGAGGTCCTTTGAGAGGGTATCAAGTCATGAGGGGGTCTGCTCTCATAAATGGATTAATCTATTCACAGATTAATGGATTAATGGGTTAACAGATGAATAGGTTATCATGGGCACAGCAGTGGTGGCTTTATAAGAAGTGTGACCTGGCCAGGCATGGTGGCTCATGCCTGTAATCCCAGCACTTTGGGAGGCCGAGGCGGGTGGATCATGAGGTCAAGAGATCGAGACCATCCTGGCCAACATGGTGAAACCCGTCTCTACTAAAAAATACAAAAATTAGCTGGGCGTGGTGGTGTGCGCCTGTAGTCTCAGCTACTCGGGAGACTGAGACAGGAGAATTGCTTGAACCTAGGAGGCGGAGATCGCAGTGAGCCGAGATTATGTCACTGCACTCCAGCCTGACGCCTGGCAACAGAGCAAGATTCTGTCTCAACAACAACAACAACAAAAAGAAGTGTGACCTGAGCACAGTAAGCTGTCTCACCATGTGATACTCTGCACTGCCTCGGGACTCCACAGAGAGTCCTTACCAGCAAGAAGTCTCCCAACAGTTGCGGCCCATCAACCTCAGTCATCTCAGTCTCCCGAACTGTGAGACATACATTCCTTTTATTTATAAATCTCCTCAGTTTCAGTTACTCTGTTCTAAGCAATAGAAAACAGACCAAGAGATTTGGAGACAGGAGAAGAATTGTGTGTTTTCTACACTAACTGAACTTCATTGCCATGTGGTGATTCTCAGTGGTGACTCACCAAAACCAGTGGTGAAACAGTACAGTAGACCCTCCAGCAACATGAGTTCAAACTGCATGGGTCTATTTATACATAAGTTTTTTTTTTAATGAATACAGTTGGCCCTCTACCAGGTGGGTTCCACATCCACAACCAAATGCAGATCAAAGATACAGTATTCAGGTTATGCAGGGCCAACTTTTTGTATCCACAGGTTTTGCAGATGAGTACAATCAGAATTTGGTACATGTGAGGAGTAATGAAACCAATCCCCTGTGGATACCAAGACACAACTATACATGTAACATGCATAATTTTAGCTCTTATGTGTGGATTGAACAGATAGTATCATCTGCCAATTGTGTTGATTGTTGTGTGCATTGCTTTTGTTAAAAAAGTTGGAAAACACTGTCCAACGCCCTGCCTGTATACTGTATATTAGTACTTTATAAGCAGAAACTTTTCATTCAATGTTTGTGAAATAAATAAGCCTATGGATGGGTGAATGGATGAGCTACTGGAATGATGAACAGATGAGTAAAATTGAGTTCCTGATTTTCTTCCCATGAATATTCATTTTACTTGGTGCTTAAAGCTGTGGCCTTTGAGGTGGGCACTTTTTGTTGATATGTAGAACGATTATCACTTTTCTGAGCTCTTCTCTGTCCAGTATAGGCATAGAGACTGGAAGCAGCAGTCCTCAGTTGTCCTTGCTAGCTTGAGTCTAGTTAAATTCTACCAGTGAGAAGCGCGTTCATGAGATTTAAAAAAAACAGAAGAAAAGGAGAAGCTATTATCTTCCGGCAGCAGCTGTATATAGGCAGGTTAGTGGGCATTGGTAGAAAGCCACTAAGGGGTTTTGCCTGTGGCTTCATATATCACACCATAAATTACCCAGGTTGGTCCACAAGTAACTGAGACACTTGGAGATGATTTTGTTGAAATTTCTCACCTCCTGGATTTCTTGAAATTTTTTATGTTATCTTAATTCATCCAGCTTTCCAATAATTGTGTAAGATTTTCCTATAGTAGATTTCTTTCTATCCAAAATACATAGAATAAATTCTGGTTGACACAGACCTTCGGTTGGAAAACTAAAATGATTATTCTAATGAACATTCAATTCAAAGACCTTTATAGTCTTTGAACACACACACACACACACACACACACACTCACTCACTCACTCAACTCTGGCCTTTCTTTAATGGACTGCTTACTGCTTCACAAGGTAGCTAATTACCCTCAGTGAGAGTTTCCAATTAGAAAAAAAGTAAAAACTTGTCTTTTTTAAACCTTGAAATGATTAGCCCTCATTACTCATTTGTTTTCTGATTCTGCAGCTATAGGAAGTTCATAGACTCTGGGTATTAATGGTGTCTACAAGCAAGTGTAAGATCCACACCCTTGGATCTTCTGCTAGAGATGATTAGGAAAAGTAGAATAGTAGAATAATTATGCATGTTTTCTTGGGGTGACAAATTTCAAAGTTCAAGTTTGATAATACAAACATATCTGACTACTGGAATATAAGCTTACTAAAGGGAGTGACAAAATCTTCAAATCCTTTAAATTCCCAGTATCGAACACCAAGTTTCTTTATTGCTGAGCTGAACTAAAGTAAATGAGAATGTTTTAAAAACCTGTAAATCTAGCATCACAAGAGATAAAATTTTTAGCTTCCGGACTCTTCATGCTGGTTCACTTCTAAGGAAGTAGCGCAACTTCTTTTACAGTTCAGATGCCCGATCAGAATAAATATTTGTTATAGTAGAAACTAACACAAGACAGAATTACAATCACTCCTGTAGGACATGAGAAAATAAAAATATTTAAAACCAATAAGTAGCAGGGAACTGCTTCAGTTTGAACTAAACTTAACTGTGAACAACCTTAGCTACAATTTAGCAGCTGTTTATTGAAGACTCTTTTGCCTTTTACATATTCAGAAATAACACTATATGTTTTATAAAAGTCAACAAAATAAGCAAAAAGTTAGTACATTATCATGTGTTTTAGAGGATATCTAGCATTAACATGTCATAGCAATATTTCATTTCTATCATTATTAAAATTTTGAGTTCTGGTCAAGATGAAGTAACAGATTGGATGTATCACATCTAAAATGAAAAATAAAATGGACAAAATATATGCAAAAATATGGCTCTTAAAATTTTGACATAGGCCGTGAACGGAAATCTCAAGAGAAAGGAAAGAAAAGAGTGTCCAGGATGTGATTCAGGAAAGGGAAACTCAGGTGGAAGCCAGCAGTATTTGTGAGTTGAAAACATAGAGCTGGGTGTGTACAGGAAGGCCAAGGTGTCTACACTTTGCAGGACAGAGTAACGAATAAAAGAAATCTATACACAGGGAACCCCAGACATTTTCACAGGGTCTCTCTTAAATCTTGGTTACTGTTAAATCTTGTGTGACTGTTGCGCAGCACATTTTTGTGAGAAAACTATCAAGGCTGGAAATATAGCCACCAGAGAAAATTAGAGAAAATGCCCAGAGTTCATAAAGGGCCAGAAATACTGCCTCTAACCATCAACCAGTATGTAGCTCCTCATAATTCATGAGGCACTGGATAGCATACTCAGAAGATTTTATCCCATTATGCTGCTCTCAGCTTGCCTAGCAAAGCTTGAAGACAAGACTTAAACAGATAAAACTGTTTTTAAGTAACTTATCTACATCTTAGAACAAGATTTTGAATATGTACAGGACTACAAAAATATTCAGCCCCCAAAATATAATGTCTGGCACCCAGTCAAAACTTATCATTTTGTAAAGAAACAAGATAATACAGCTATAATGAAGACAAAAATCAATCAATTAAAACTGATCCAGAATGACACAGAGGAGACAGATGATAGTTAATAAGAACACTAAACCAGTTATTGTAACTATTGTTCATATGCACAAGAAGCTAGAGAAAAGATTCAACACTTTGAGACATGAGATATGTATTTAAAAAAAAAAAAAACCAAATCAAACTTCTGAAGATAAAAACTATATAAAGAGAAGAAAAGATTAGTTAACACAAAAACATAGCAATTGAAACTATCAAAAAGGAAACAAACAGGAAAAAACACTGAAAAAAAAAGTATCAGTGAGCTGTGGGAGAATTTTAATGGCCTAATATACGTGTAATTGGAGTATACAATGGGAATAGGGGAAAAAAACTATCTAAAGACATGAGACAAAAAACTTTCCATTGATAAAAATTAAAGGTCAAAATAACAGAAGCTCAATGAACACAAATGACAAGCTTCATAGGGAAAGTTGCAGCACCACATATTATAATTGATTTCCTTAAAACAATGCTAAAGAGAAAATGTTAAAAGTAGTCATAGAACAAAGAAACATTTTATGTAGAGGAAAAAAGATAAGGATGAGAGCAGATGTCTTGTTTGAGACAATGCAATATAAAAGACAATTTTATGTTTTAGTAACAGTTTTAGAGTACTGAAAGAAAAAAAAAAGACAACCTTGAATTCTTGAACTAACAAAAGTACCTTTAAAAATGAAAGTAAACGAAAGACTTTTTCAGGCATACTAAAGTTGAAAGAGTTCATTTATAACAGTTCTGAGCTATAACAAATTCTGAAGGAAATTCTTCAAGCAAAAGCAAAGTAATACCAGATGGAAATCTGGATCTATACAAAAGAATAAAGAGCACAAAATAAGATAACTATGTGGGTTAATATAAATACATTTTGGTGGTTATTTAAGTCTCTATAAAAGATAATCGACTGTTGAAAGCAAAAAATAAGAATGTATTATAAAGTGTATAACATTTATAAAAACAAGATGTCTGGAAACAATAGCAAAAACCAGGAGAACAGAATTGGGTATTTCTGTTTTGTGTGGTCCTAATTCATATGTTTTGTGAGGACAAGATAGAGAAACCTCATCTTTACATCTAATAAAAAAGGAGGTATACTAGTACTTAAATATATACCCTGATAAGTTAAGATGGAATATTACAAGCCCTAAAGCAAACACTAAAATAGCACAAACTAAAACTGATAAGCCACAGATAAAATAGAATTATATGAAATAGCGAATTCAAAAGAAGACAGAAAAATACCAAAAATATACAAGTTGGAAAAAAGTAAACCTGTCTTTATTTTGCAAGATAGTGAAATCATCTGTGTAGAAAGTTTAATGTAATCTACAAATCTCCATGAGAATTAGTAAATGAATTCAGCAAGGTCGCAGTGTTAAAGATTAATATTAAGAATCAACTGCATTTCTACATACTAGCAAGAAACAATTGGACATTAAAATTTAAAGATGCCATTTACAATATCAAAATATGAAATCCCTAGAAATAAATCTGACAAAAATGTATAATGCTTGCACACTGAAAACTACAAAAAAATTGCTGAGAGAAATTAAGGGAGTCAAAGATGCCACCTTCATGATTAGAAGATGACTTATTTTTAAGATATCAATTCTCCAGATTCATCTATGGATCCAATACATTCTCAGTCAAAATCATAATAGGCATTTTTTTTTTTGGTAGAAGTTAACAAGCTGATTCTAGAAATCAAATGAGAATGTAAAGGCTCTAGAGTAGGAAAGTAATACTAATAAATAATAACCTTGAAAAGTAAAAGTAAATTTGAAGAACTTAGACTATCTGACTCCAATAGTTATTTATAGAGATAGATATAATAATCAACAACATACTATATTGGTGTCAACAAGGACAACTTAACAAATGAAACATAAAATAGAATTTGTAAATAGAATTACTCATGTATGGTTGATTTTCATTAAAATTACAAAGGCAATTCAGTGGAGAAAGGATACTGTTTCAACAAAGCATTCTGGGATGATTAGATATCCATATGACGAAAGATAAAAACAAGAAAAATTTTATTGATACCTTACACCATATACAGAAATTAACTCAAAATGGATTATTAAAAAAAAAAAAAAGATCTAAAACTTAAAACTACAAAACTTCCACAAGAAAAACATAGAAGATATTTTATGATCTTGGGTTAGGCAACTATTTCTTAGACCAAAACCAAAGGCATAATCCATTAAAAAAAATAGACAAATTGGACTTCATTAAAATTAAGAATTTTTGGCTAGGTGCAGTAGCTTATGCCTGTAATCCCAGAACTTTCAAAGGCAAAGGCGGACATATCACTTGAGGTCAGGAGTTCAAGACCAGCCTGGGCAAGAGAGAAACCTCATCTCTACAAAAAATAGAGAAATTCGCCGTGTGTAGTGGCACATGCCTGTGTTCCCAGCTATTGGGAAGGCTGAGGTGGGAGGATCATTTGAGCCTGGGAGGTGGAGTTTGCAGTGAGCCAAATCACACCACTGTACTCTAGCCTGGGCAATAAGCCAGATACTTTCAGAGTCTTTCTCAAAAAAAAGAAAAAATTCTGCTCTTTGAAAGATACTATTATATGGCAATAAAAGAGAAACTGTATACTGAAAGAATATATTCACAAATCACATGCAATAATGAACTCGTATCAAAAATGTATAAATCACTCTCAAAAATAACCGTGAAAAAACACATAGGCTAAGAGAAAATGAACGAATAACATGAACAGACACCTCACTAACATATAAACATACAGCATATAAAAACAAAAATCCTGTTCAACACAATTGGTCATTCGAAAAATGCAAATAAAACCATATGTGACACTACTACACATCTATTAAGATGTCTAAAATTTAAAAGAATGGTCATGTCAAGTGTTACTGAGGATGTAGAGAAACAAACTCCTACACTGCCGGAAGGAATGTAAAATGTCCCAATCACTTTGGAAAACAGTTTGAAAGTTCCTAAAAAGTTAAACCTATGCCTACCATATAACACAGCTCTTTCACTCCCAAGTGTTTACACACGACAAGTGAAAGCCTATTTCCACACTTTTACATGCATGTTCATAGCAGTTTTAATTGTCAGAGTTCTAAACTGGAAAATACCCATATGTCCATTGACAGATGAGAGGATAAATGATGATATATCTAAGTAACAGATTAGTATTCCTCCAAAAAAGGAATGAACTACTGATATTCAGAAACATGGATAAATCTCTAATTATGCTGAATGAAAATGGCCGGACAAAAAAGAGCACCTACTGAAGGATCCCATTTATATAATATTCTAATAAATGTCAACTAAACTGTAGTAACAGAAAGCAAATGAGTGGTTGCCAGAGAATGGACAAGGGGCAAGGAGGGTCAGAAAAGGATTACAAAGGGGAATGAGGAAACTTGTATGTTGCCTTGGTTTTTTTGATGGTTTCATTGGTGTGTACATACATCAAAAAAGTGTAATGTTGTACACTTAGAGATGTGCTGCTTAGTATGTCAACTACTTCTCTACAAAGCTGTTACACATTTTTTGGAATGAGGTACAAAATAATTTATAAAAGCCACGAAGCAAGAATTGTCCATTGAAACAATCATAATATTCAAGATTCTGCCTTACACCAAAAATAAGGATTTGATTATCAGTCGTAACTATGGTATGAACTCATAAAACCAACTACTTCGAGCAACCCAGAGATTTCCTTCTCTGGGGATGGTAATCACAAAGGGGCTGGATTTCACTTTGCTGTGTCTCTCATCTTCTAAGATTATAAACAACAGGGTAGGGTAGAAAATTTTAGCACATGTGCAAAGGGCAATCTATGGTGGAATCAATAGCTAAGATGCATTTCCCATGCTGATGCTCCTTCATGCTTCCAGGACTTATGGCTCCCCCGACATGCACTACATATGCTTGTGTTTGGCTACCTCTCTGGCAAATGCTCATGTCTCTTCCATTTAAGATTACAAATGCTAGACCTCGTGACCTCTATCCACTTTATTCCATTTTCATTTTATCATGTTCCCTTGGCTTGGGGAGCAGTTTTGGATTCTTCTCTCTTCTCCTTCTGTTTCCTTTAAACTTTTATCTTCAGATTCGCCATGGGTTTTTCTTCTTTCCTACCTTAATAGCACCTGTACATCTCATGGGTCTCAACTTACCCACGTCTTTCATCAAAATCTTACTTCCTTCTTCCTGTCATGGTCAAGTTGTTTTTGTTACATTCCTTTCTTTCTTCAAACTCATTTTGACAGTAGAAATAAAAGTACTCCTATTATATATATAAATATACATTTTATATATGATATGTAGGAATATTATATATGTGTGTATCTGTGTATACATATTACTTTCCTATAATGTAAATATAAGACAAAAAAAGAAAAACAAGGTTTTACACAAAGTAATAATAACAAATTTGTCTCTAAATTTGATGTCATCCAACAAAAATCTCTATGTGATTTATATCTGTGTAGTCAAGCTACATATTATATAACAGTTTTTTTTTTGTCCATTTCTGGTGAAAGTGAAAGTTGGTAGAATAATCTTAGGAAAAGGATTTCCAGAATTTAGTAAACTTGTTGGTCATGCACGCATGCAACAGGATCTGGAATAGACATGATAATGGCAGTCTTTTTACACAATGGTCTATATATAGCACTGTATTTCAGCTATGACTATGAAGAAATGGGGATAAGTCTTACACGGAACATTGAGGAAAAGAAGCAAAACACATAAAAGAATGTAATACGACTGAATTCATATAAAGTTCAAAAAGAGACAAAATTAAGCTCTACTTTTTTGAGATACCTGTGAGGTGGTAAATTATCCTGAAAAGCAAGTAAATAATTACTGTGAAATTCAAAATGGCATTTTCTTCTAGGAGAAAGTGAGGGTTTGAGTTTGTGGGAGCTGTCATGCAGGTTATATTCTGTGGGGTGACAACACAGACATTCACTTCAGAAATTTTTGTTTAAGTTTTTTTTACTTTTCACTGTGGGGTTTATATTTCATAAATATCAAAAAAAGATCATACTACATATAATAACCTGCTTGTTTGTTTAGCTTGGCAATTAATAATGATTATTTTTCCAGATAATTAAATAGGCTTTTAAAGATGAATCTGGCCAGGTGCAGTAGCTCACACCAGCACTTTAGGAAACTGAGGCAGGAGAATCGCTGGAGCCCAGGAGTTTAAGGCAACAGAGCAAGACCCTGTCTCTACAAAAAACAAACAAACAAACAAAAAACTAGCCAAGCATGGTGGCGTGTGCCTGTAGTTTCAGCTACTTGGGAGGCTGACGTGGGAGGATCGCTTGTGCCTGGTAGCTGGTGGCTACAGGGAGCCTCATGGTAGGGCCAGTGCCCTCCAGCCTGGGTAATAGAGTGAGACACTGACCCAAAAATAAAATAAAAATAATAAAGATGGATCTAAGGGGACACAAAGATGCATTCTCTCAGATGAATAAATCTAGAAATTTCAAGTACATCCTGAGAACTATAGTTCATAATACTGAATTGTAGACTGAAAGTTTGCTAAAAGAGTAGATTTTAACTACTATCTCCTGTCCCCAACACTTATCCTACTAAAAAGAAAAGTAATTCCATGAGATGATGGATATGCTAATTTACTTAATTGTAGTAATCATTTCACTATGCATACCTATATCAAAACATCATGTTGTACCTTAAATGTATATGATAAAGAATAAATAAATACAAATGGATCTCAAAAGATGTCCTTCAATCTATGGCGCCATAATTTATTTAAATGCTCACCCAATTTTGTATTTTGACTTTGCTGTCCTTTTCTCTTATAAAACAGAGAACAACAGACCTACATATATTTAACTCTTTGCTTCATCTCCTATTGTTTCCATAAGGTAACATTCTAGAGGTGTAGTAGTTTAGTCAAGTAGCATGCATTATACAATCCATTAATATAAAATCTATGAAAATAAATGCTCCCGCCAAGTTTTCCTCAAGAAATTTTCGACCAAGTGACACTTCTACCAGTCTTTTATGAGAATGCCCATTTTCATTCACACTCACCAGCATGACTATTAAAATGTCTTTGCTGATTTGATAATTAACTAATTCAAGTTTCATGAAAGTAAAGACCTTTATATTCTTCACCAATATGACATCTTACTCATACGAGAGTGCTCAATAAATATTTACTAACTAAAATAATTATATCTAACTTATTTGAATTGGCATGTATTGCCAAAATTTCACTTTGATGTTATTATGTAAGTTGATATCTTCACAGGTTTTTTTCTTTTTTACATATTCTGGCAAATGACCATCATTATTACTTATTATTCAGGGGAATGCTTTTTAAAATATGTAATTTAATCTCATGGGTTTGCTTTGTCTTGATCAACTCTTGACTTAGTTTCTGTGTTAGAGAACTAAGCACCTCACCAGTAGTAGTCACTATAAGGTACTCCTGTATAATCAGATATTACAAAGTAATGTTTGTAGCATGTTTACACATGCACATATACATTTCCATCTTTAATGAGGACAGTAGAGCATATTGATCATGATGAAGATTTATAAAGTTCTTCTACACGTAACTATACATACCCTGCCATCATTGGTTTAACAAACACTATTACATAATTCATCTACTTGAAGGGAGAAGAGATAAAATGCCAAATATTAGGTATAAGGTGAAAAGCACCTACTCAGATTAACTATTGTCTCTTCCCAAACAGACGTTATCTCATGAATATTTGGACAGTATCTATTTTATTGATTAACAGAAAAACTGACTTAGTTTAGCATGAATTTTCAATGTTGAGCTTATAATTGCTTGAAGTTTGTCATTAAGAAGATAAAAAAGGATCAGATAGTATTGCCCAATGGATAGGATAGGGAAAACAAAAATGCAATAGTGTGATCTAGTTTCAGGATTGATGTAGTTTTAGCCATAAGCCAAGATTTATTTTTCATCTCATGCCTAACCACACACACTCTGAGGAAACAATATTTTTTTTTTCACTAATAGGATCTTAGAATATCAAACAATCTGTCTTTTACCATCCTACTCACATTTAAACAAGGTTCATCAAAATTTTCTTACTTGCCAAATCTGATTTTTATTAGATAACTAATCAATAAATATTCAGTAAAAAATGGCTCACATTTTAAAATCCTATTTGAATGCTCTGTGACCTTTAATGCTGTTGACAGTTTCCTTGAACTACTTTGAGACCCTGACCTTCAATTTCATGGCGGATTTTTTTCTGGATTTTTTCAGTAACTGTGACCACTCTTTCTTGCTCTTCCTTTGTTTTCAAACATTGGACTTCCCAGTTCATTTTTTTTTTCTCTCTCTCTCTTTTTTCTAAAAGTCCTTTTCTCTTTCCACTAGACATTCTCCCCATTCACTGTCATGGCTTTAACAACCACCAACCATCTTTCAACTCTTAAATTTTTTTTTTCAGCCCAGAGCCCCCCAGTGAACTCACTGTCAGCCCCCAACTTCTCTTCCTTCTGTTTTCCTTATTGGTGAACGACTGGCAGCACCATCATCCAACCAATCATCGGAGTCAGAATTCTCAAATTTATATCCCGTTCTCATCTGTATCCAGTTAATCTATAAATTCTTCCAATTTTAGGTACGAGTAATTTCTGAAATCTTCTCCACATTTCTACCTTACCACTATTGTCTTTGAGCACTTCTCATCATTCTTGACAAAATTTGGAGTTTCCTTATGAGGCTCTTTGCCTGTAGTCTCACACTACCCTAAGTCACCTTCCAAACTGCACCCAGAGTACTACATAACATAAGGCTGATCATACATCTTCTTTATCTGAATATATTTAATGGGGCTGTATCTTTTACAAGATCATGTCCAAACCACCAAGTATGGCATACAAAGCCTTTCATAATCTCCATCTCCAGCTTCATCTTCAAACTCACTAAATACTCCTTCTCTCTCTGCATCATACTCTATTATTTCTATATCTTCATCACCTCCCTAGGCTGTTTCCTATTTTTATTTTTGTCAAATTGTTTGTTTTTATTTATTTGTTTATTTTTGAGAGGGAGTCTCGCTCTGTCGACCAGTATGAAGTGCAGTGGCGGGATCTTGGCTCACTGCTTCACTGAAACCTCTGCTTCCCCGGGCTCAAGCGATTCTCCTGCCTCGCCTTCTGAGTAACTGGGACTACAGGCACATGCCACCACACCCAGCTATTTTTTTATTTGAATTTTTTGTGTTTTTAGTAGAGATGGGGTTTCACCATGTTGGCCAGGCTAGTCTTGAACTCCTAACCTCAGATGATCCACCAGCCTCGGCCTCCTAACGTCCTGGGATTACAGGTAGGAGCCTGTAATCTGCTATAACAGAATCTGATATATGCTACACATAACCTGTTATATTGTGATTTATGTGCTACATATCTCTAATATAAGTGTCCTTGAAGATAGGAACTATTTGTTAGTCATCTTCAGTGCTCAGCACATGGATCTGCTTAAATATTTTAACAAGTGGATATATGGACAAATTAATAAACACATTTATGGAGTATAGGTAAGGACAACAGCAAGTAAGTTGGTTTATTTATGTTATTTTGCTACAACTAACATTCAAAGTATTGTTATATCAGTGCTGTAAGTAAGTTAGAAACATAAGCGAGAATCAAACTGATTGTGCATGATGTACCACTAGGTTGAAAGTCACTTGTCAGCTTATAACATTGAGCAAGTCACCTAACTATAATACTTTGTACCCCAGGTTCCTCATCTGTCATCTGGGAAAAATAATATCCACCTGTGCTCATTAGGATATAGACTAAATTCCTATAAAAAGATATTCTAAAATATGACTTAAAGAAGAGATATACACACATATATACATGATAGATAAGTCGGTATATAATACACACATGTATATCTTGAAGTGGGTGGTTCTGACTAATCCAAATGTTCTTCCACAGATGCACACTCCATCTGCCTTATTCTGCCTTCCCATTGAGTATTGCCTGCAAACACATGGTGGTAGAGGGTCACTGCTATGTTGATGGAAATGCAAAACCAACAATAAGCTTTGAGAAAAATGAGGCCAAGTTCACACATATCACTTTGGCTCTCATTCTGTTCAGGAAAACTTACTCACATGGTCACCTATTCTTGCAAAGGATGTTTGGAAATATACCCTCTGTGTGGGTGCCCACAGGCCATTTAAAACTTTCTTACTGGGAGAGAAGGGAGGAGACACATTGAATGGGCAGCTGCCCTACTACTTCATGATGCCATTATGAGAATTTTGAAGAAACATGTAAAATCATTTAAAACAGTATCTGGTACTTAGTGAGGACTATATTAATATTATCTGTTATTTATTTTATAGTCAAGTCAACTGAGATTCAGGGAGGTTAAATAACTTGCCTTGGATACTCATACTGAGTAAGCGAAAGAGTAAGACTCTGAACTCTGGTCAGCCTGGGTGTAGAGATTTCGAGCCTTCCCACTACCTAAAATGTGCTGCAGACTTAATGGAATCTGGAAATGAGGAGATCAAGTCCCGTTTCTTGTACTATAATGGCATTTATTTTAGTGAATGTACCCTCTGTCTTCTTTAAATGCCTTTTTCATGTCAATAAAGTTCATGGAGTCTCAAGGTATCTACACTTCCAGTTATCCCTGGAAGTATTTGGAATCTTGTCTGGATTTTGGCAGTATCTCAGAGATAACACCATTAAAGAGGTTGGGCAAAGGAGTAACTGCATTCCTGAAGAGAAAGGAGTTTTCTGCCATATTTATGTTCAGATAACTTTTTCTATTATATTCAATGGAAGGGTTGGCAGGCTGGTCTCAGTGTTGAGAAATTACAGTCCGCTTTTAAGTTCTTTGCCTAGTGTAGTGGTGTCCCTGAAATTCACGTCCACATGCTGACCTCGTGAATGTAACATTATTTGGAAAAATATCTTTGGAGATATAATTAAGTCAAATATTTTGAGATAAGATTATCCTGGATTACTGACTGGGCCCTAAATCCAATGAGAAGTGTCCTATTGAGAGCCAGAAGTTAAAAAGACACAGAGGGAGGACAAGCATGTGAAGCCAGTGGCAGAGTTCAGGGTTTTGCAGCCACAAACCAAGGAACGAACACCCGGGGCCACCAGAGGCAGGAAGACAGAGGAAAGATTCTCGCCCAGAGCCTTTAGAAGGAATGTATCCATGTCAACACCTTGATTTTGTACTTCTAGCAATAAATTTACATGTTTTAAACTACTTAGTTTGTGGTAATTTGTTATGGCTGCCCTAGTAAACTGATACTAGTACAGAAATTTTAGCTGATAATTCATTAATCAAGATCTAAAAGTAATGAGGAAGAGGGAAGCTGACAACGTTTTTTCCACTTCTAGATCCCGAAGAATAGGAAAGAGTGACAGAATGTGGTAGAAAATGCAAGGAAGAGAGTGAGAAAGGGCAAACGAGGGAGAGAGCCTCCTGAGCTGGTTACCGGCAGGATCCTCAGAGACTGCATGAGGGCCCAGGCTCAGTGGGAGGTGAGCAGACCCTACAGGGGGCGCATCACCTAACTTCAGGGCCAGCTTTCAAAGACACTCCATCCCTCCTGTGAGGCTTTCTTCCCTGTGTGACCTATCCACACTCTGGGTCACACACAGTATTTGTGAATCATTATGGTTAATCCCTCCAGAAATATTCTTAACTTTCAACTTTCAAAAAACAATGAAACTGCAGGGCACGGTGGCTCACACCTGTAATTCCAACACTCTGGGAGGCCAAGGAGGGCAGATCACCTGAGTTCGGGAGTTCAAGACCACCCTCACAAACGTGGAGAAACCCCGTCTCTACTAAAAATACAAAATTAGCCAGTCATGATGGCGCATGTGTATAATGCCAGCTACTCGGGAGGCTGAGTCAGGAGAATTGCTTGAACCCAGGAGACGGAGGTTATGGTGAGCCAAGATCATGCCATTGCACTCCAGCCTGGGCAACAGGAGCGAAACTCCATCTCAAACAACAACAACAGCAAAACATATATTGAAGGGCTTACTGCACCGTGCATACCATCTAGATGAGTTATCCCTAGAGGGTATCCCTGAGGAAGTCATGGCAAAAGTGTCATGGCTATGGGTGGCCCTGTGGAAGAGGAAATTCTCTGCCGATTTTCTGTCAGGAAAGAATTCATTTTTGTTACTAATTATTAAAAGTATTAGTTTACATGGAATTTCTATAGTATGTTGTTAGTGTAACTGCTTTCACACAAACCGTCTCATTCATTCTTGATAATAGTCCTGTTTGGTGGACAAGGGTAGACATTATGATGCTTTTTAAAAAATCCTCACTTATTAAGTGAAGATACAAAGTCCTATCTAACTTTTAAAGCAAAATGAAATATAAGTAGCAAAGCCTTGTGATAATATAATAACAAGACTTTGATATGCTGCAATGGTGACTGGCGTCTTTTCTCCAATTAGCACCTATTGTCGTACAAGGAAGGCTGTGGGCAAAAGTGGACATGGGGGATAGGGAAAGTTAAGAAGAGAAATGGTTTGACAACTATGAAAGTGCAAGGTATCCCTGCATCACTAGTGAGATTGAAACCACTAAATGGAGAATTTGTGGTTTTGCTGTCACTACTCTGGATGTGTCAGCCAGCTGCAAAACCCAAAATTGTCCTTATTGATACTTAAGCCAGAGCAGACAACCATCATTCAGTGGTACACAGGACCGGGATGCATTTGGGTCTTGCATTCCGACTCTTGTTCTAATTCTGCTCAAACCAATGCAAATTCTGGCCTTATGTGACTTTAAAAAAAATCATCATGTGTTCCAAATAAGATAATTGACAAATGAAAGAAAATAAAATTTAAATGTGAAATCTGCTGGATGGTTTGAATTCCCCTTATTAAAATGTTTTAACATTGTTTTCCTGTTAATAAATTTTCTATTTAAAATAATTCAAAAATATTTTTCTTAAATTATTCATTATAAAATTCAATTTTAAGTCAGATTTTCTTGCCTCTGCATTCTAGAGGCAGAGGTTTCTCACAGAAATGGTACAACGTAATTGCTTTCTTCTGTAATGGAATTTCTATCTAGTTATCAGAAAGCCAAAGTAGATCCCATTAATAAGACACATTAGAGACCATTTCCACTCTGGACATCCTTCAAAGATACTGTGGGTTTGGCTGCAGACTACGGCAATACAGCAAATATTGCAATGAAACCATTCACACAACTTTTTTGTTTCCCTGTACATATACGTTTATACTATGGTCCATTAATGTGCAATAACATTGTTTTAAAAACGTACACACTTTAATTAAAAAATATGTTATTCATAAAAATGCTAACAATCATCTGAGCCTTCAGGGAACTGTCATCTTTTTGCTTGTGTTGGGTCTTGCCTGTATATTGAAGGCTGCTGACTAATCAGGGTTGCTGAGGGTTGGGTGACTGTGACAATTTCTTACAATAAGACAACAATAAAGTTTGCCACATTAATTGACTCTTCCTTTCACAAGAGTTCTCTGGAGCATGCGATGCTGTTTGATGGCATTTTAACCACAGTAGAACATCTTTCAAAATTGCAGTCAATCCTCTCAAACCCTGCCTCTGCTTTACCCACTAACTTTCTGCAATATTCTAAATTCTTTGTTGTTATTTAAATAATGTTCACAGTATTTTTACCAGGAGATGATTTCAACTTAAAAACTACTTTCTGTGCTCATCCAGTAGAATCAGCTCCTCATGCATTCAAATTTTATTATGAGATCATAGCAATTCAGTCACATCTTCAGACTCTCCTTCTAATTCTCTTGCTGTTTTCACCAGGTCTGTAGTGACTCCCTACTCTGAAGTCATGTACCCTTCAAAGTCATCTATGAGAGTTAAATCAATTTTTACAAAATTGTTGGTAATGTTGCCATTTTGATCTCCTTTCATCAATCACAAATGTTTTTAATGACCTCCAGAATGGTGAATCCTGTCCAAAAAGGTATTAATTCACTTTGACCAGATCTATCAGAGAAATCACTGTCTGTGTCAGCTAAAGCCTTATAAAATGTATTTCTTAAATAATAATACTTGAAAGTTGAAATTACTTCTTGATTTATGGGCTGCAAAATGGTTGTTATGTTAGCAGGCATAAAAACAACATGAATCTTCTTGTACATTTCTATCAGGGCTCCTGGGTAACCAGGTCCACTGTCAATGAGCAGTAGTATTTTGAAAGGGATCTTTTGTTTTTGTTTTTTTTTCTGAGCAGTAGGTCTCAACAGTGGGCTTAAAGTACTCAGCAAATCATGATATAAAGGGATAAGCTGTCATCTAGGCTTTGTGTCCATTTATAGAGTGCAGGTAGAGTAGATATAGCATAATTTTAAGGGCCCTAAGATTTCCAAAACAGCAAATGAACTTTGGCTTCACCATAAAGTCACCAGCTGCATTAGTCCCTAATAAGAAAGTCAGCCTGTCTTTTGAAGCTTTGAAGCTTGATTTTGACTTCTCCTTTCTATCTATAAAAGTCCTAGATGGCACATGTTTTCCATGTAAGGCTGTTCTGTCTACATTGAAACTCTGTTGCTGGGGTGGCCATCTTCCTCATTCATCTTTGCTAGATTGTTCTGCAGCTTCTAGATTAGCACTTGCTGCTTTACCTGACACTTATGAAGATGACTTCCATAAACCTCATGAACCAGCCTCTACTAGCTTCAAACCTTTCTTCCTCAACTTCTTGACCTTTCTCAGTCTTCATAGAATTGAAGAGTTAGGGCACTGCTTTGGATTAGGCTTCGGCTTAAGGCAATGTTGTGGCTGGTTTGATCTTCTAATCAGACCTCTGAAACTTTCTTCAGATCAGCAATAAGACTTTCTTATCATTCATGCATTCACTGGAGTAGCACATTCAATTTCCCTCAAGAACTTTTCCTTTGCATTCATTACTCGGCTACTGTTTGGTGCAAGAGGCCTAGGCTTTTGATATGCCTTCCTCACTAAGCTTAATCATTTCTAACTTTTGACTTAATGTGAGAGATGTATGACTCTTCCTTTTTTGTGAACACTCAGGGCCATTGTAAGGTTATTAATTGGTCTAGCTTCAATATTGCTGTGTCTCAGGAAATAGGGAGGCCTGAGGAGAGGGAGAGAGGTAAAGGAATGGCTGGCTGATGGAGCAGTCAGAACACACAACATCTGTAGAGTAAGTGTGCCATCTACTATGAATGTGTTTTGTGGTGCCCAAAAACAGTTGCAAAAATAAATCCAAGATCACCAATCACGTATCACCATAGTAGATATAATAATATTGATTAAAAAATGTGAAATATTGTGGGAATTACCAAAATGTGACCCAGAGACACAAAGTGAACATGTGCTGTTGGAAACATGGTTCTGACAGACACGGGCTTGCCACAAGCCTTCCATTTGTAAAAAACTCAGTATCTGTGAATCAAAACAAAAGGGAAGTGTAATTAAACAAGGCCTTCCTGCATTTCATTTACTGTAAAATTAGTAAAATTATCCTGATATTCTCTTAATAAGCAGTACCTGTATCCATTTATACTCCTTCTACTCTTTTGTAATTATTGTAAGTGTACATAAGCATTTTCATTTATCAGCAGAGGAGACTGATCCTCGAAGATGGTTAGTGGCAAGTGCATCATCACATATTTATCAATGGGTGACTGGTTTATTTTGGACTGCATGTTCTCACATGCTCTCTCTGTTTTATCCATGTACACTTTTTCTTGACTCAACTAAAATGCCAAGTGCAACCAGACAGTCAAATAGAAATATTTAATTATTTGACTGTCAATATCTTATTTCATTGTCAAAGTGTTAATGACACCACAGATGAAACTGGAAAACTATTTGCCTGGTTTTTGGATGGTACTCAGTATTTTCAGCCCTGTGATGATGAAGATAATGTGGGAACACTGAGGTGTGAGTGCAGCACTGCTAATGAGATGCAGTCTGGATGCTGGAATGAGCTTGAGTACTCGTTGACACACACATCTCATCACTGATACGGTACTTGCCATCTCCTTTTCTTTCAGCTCTTAGATATGTCTTGGCAAATTATCAGTGCTGAAAAGAAGCATTTAAAAGCCAAAGAGAAGCTCAAGTGCAACAATAAGGATTTAAGGAATCTGAAATGGCAACCACAAAGAAATTATTCTAACAGTTTTTGAAGCTTGTTATTTCTTTAGCAAAATGTCCTTCTTGTAGCCTTCATGAGACCTAAAGAAGTATTAAAATCAAAGAGGCTTCTTTGATGTTTGATAGAGACTTATCACATAAAGTGTGTTTTAGAATGGCAATGATGGACTATTCCAGTTACTCAGAGAAAATAAGATGTTCCAATGTCAAGTGGAAAGTTGGAAAGAGAATTTAGGGCAGGCAGAAAACTTCACTCTCTGCCTTCTACATAAGCCTGCCTAGTGCAAAGCTGGAAGGCAGAAAAGTGACAAAAGACACATCAGTCTGTTGTCCTCGGAGCCCCACATAATACTTTAGTTGTCTTATATTTTCAGGATATTCCAAGAGATGGTTTGATCCCAAGCCGACTCTCTGAAGTGAGTACATTATAGTATGATTGTGAAGAACGTGAGTTTTAGACCCAGCTCCATTGCTTATGAGCTCTGTGACCTAGGGCAAGTTTTTTATCCTCTCTATTCTTCCTACATATAAAATGGCTGTCTCTTACTTAATTGCCATTTCTATTTCCCATCTTAGTTGGGAGAGCCTTGCTCTCTCACAACAGATTGACAGTGCTATTATTATTCACTTTCCCAGCTTCCTTTGCACTGAGCACCTGAGCATGATTCAGTCCAGCGAGATCTCAGGGAAAGGCACTTAGAGACTTCTAAGATGCAAGAGAGGAAACTCTCCTTTTCTTTGCCAGTAATTGTAATTACATGATAATGTAGTCACCTGGTAACTATGATAGATAAGGCTGAGAAAGAGAAGTAAATATAAGAAGAATGACTTATTGGAGAGTTGTAAAGACCTTAGATTCTTTTGTTTTTCTTCTATTTATTTTAGTTTATTTCCCCCGACTCCCCTAAATTCTTAATGGCATTCATAAATTAGTGCACCAGCTCTGACATATTCCTACCTCCTGCCATCTTCTTCTTGTAAGAGACAATGGTCCTTAATGTTATACCAGTTTTAGCTAGGCCTTTTACAACCATAGCTGAAAGGATTATAAGAGATACAGTAATTTTTACTTACAGAATTATTGTGAGGGTCAAAGAAGATGATGCATCTAAAATACAATACATTCCAATACAAGTCTTGACATAGATAGATATAGCTATAGATCAATAATGAATGATATTTATAATTTAAAAAAGCTATTTCTCAAGTCTGATCATTGCCCACCTCCACCGATATTGGCTTTGTTTTGTTCCTCACTCTATTGCAACTTGTCAGGATCACCTCTATCTTAAGATTTCATTGGGTTGACATTACTAGATTTTGTTTTTCTTTAAATGCACCAATGTTTCTTCACCCACCATTGCCCAGTGCACAGCTAGAGTAACCTAAACTTTATTTACGTTCACTTCCGTCCCACATACTGGTAAAAGTGACAATTTTCCAGTGATCTTGAGACATCTTCCAGAGTGTCTCACATGTGCTTCCCCAAAAGTCATGGCCCTTCTCAATGTTGACTGCCAAGACCTCAGCTGCTGATAAGCAGCCAGGAAATAAATTGCCCATGTTACCCACTATGGCCCACCTCCCTCTTGGCAATGCCACCTCTGCTGGTGGCCCTGCCCCGACCAAACACCTCTGCTGGAACACGCAACATGTCAAAGTGGTACATGGTCAGTTGCTCAGGATGCTAAAGCCATGACTATTTTGTTCATAAATGTGGACTTCATGTTTCTCCATATTTTGTGTCACATTTAGACATATAAACCTCAAAGTAGTTTTACTGAGAGCCCAATCCCTTAAGGAATTATCATGAAAATAAATTTTAAGACCTTTATTTTTGGCTTCTCTCCATCTGCTAGCACTCTTCCTTTTCTAGACTTAGGGCCCTTTTGAAGACTTAAGTCTGGGTCTAGGAACAGAAGAGGAAATCATCATATCTCATATGGAGTCTTATCTTCATGTCTATTAACTGAGGTTCAGCTGGGCCGAATTTGTCTGCTCACTCTCTCTCTCTCTCTCTTCTAATTTCCCACAGGCAAATATATTTGGGCCACCTTTACAACCAAACTTCTAGTTATTTTCAGAATCATGCACAAATCTTGGGTTTAATTTAGGACCCTTCATTCTGCTTCCACCAACTGCCTAAAACCATCAAGCAGGAAGACCTGTCATGTTGTTGTTGTTGTTTTTCCCCACCTTTGGCCATCGAGGACACATTTTATCAATTCAGACTGAAAAGAATATTACTTTTCCCTTAAACTTCAGAGTGTTTTACTCCAAATGATAATAAACTCTAGAGACATGCTTAATCCAATGCTTAAAAACCTAAGTGTCCTGAAGTGACCCAAGGGCTGGCCTGCATCCGTCACACTGCAGCACAAAAGGAAATTCTTCTCATTTGATCTTTTGTAAAAAACAGAGCGGCCGATCTACTATTCTTCTCTAACTTAGGATCACTCCTGGAGCAAATGAAATGTTATCTATCCAACTTCTGTTTTTCTCCAGAGTTGAAAATTCTGGAGACTGGAACTATTTTCTACCCTCATCATTTTAACTTTCCAAGAAGTCTGTTTAGCAAACTTTTCTTTGAAATGTCTTCATGTCTTTACATGTCTCCTGATCAGATAAAAAGACTCCACTTGCTTTGATCATTCTTTGTAAGCCCTACTTTCTTCTGCTTTCATAGTCATCATTGCCCTCCTCCTACACCTTCACTAGTATTTCTGTTCTCAGTATAACTGATTGCTAAAATCTTATGTTTATCTTCCTCATGAAGGGTCAGCCAATGCCAATAATGGCAAAAGTTATCTTCATGAGGAAATGACTAGGCGGTAACTTAGAAGCTTCTCATATCTTTTAGCTGGACAGCATCTCAATGCTCAGAAGAGAACATGGTGAGGATATGCATGCAGGAACCATTCTTGAAAAACCTATTGTATAACAAAATTAGCTCTGGACTCATAAATTCAAAGCCCTAAGAAAAAATTAAAAAAAAAAAAAAAAGTCTCTAGGGCATTTGCAAAACCACCCACAGAGCAAACTCTCCTTAGAATAGTTGTCTGTATGGCCAGGATTGGGTCTATAATCTCAGTACTGCGGCAGGCTGGGGCAGGTGGAGAGCTTGAGCCGAGGAGTTTGAGACCAGCCTGGGCAACATAGGAAGACTCATCACTACTAAAAAAAAAAAAAAAAAAATTAGCTGAGTGTGAATGGTGTATGCCTGCAGTCCCAGTAACTCGGGAGGCTATGGTGGGAGAATCGCTTGAGCCCAGGCGGCAGAGGTTGCAGTGAGTCGAGATCACACCACTGCACTACAGCCTGGGCAACAGAGTGAGACTCAGTCTCAAATAAATGAATAAAGAGTTGACTTTTATAACATATGTCTTTTGCTGCATAGTTGGCTTTCTGTTATTGCCACAAAGTAATTTGATTGTGACGGTTAAGTTACATGTTCTACAGAACTGGTTTGTAGAAATAAATGAATAGAAGCAGTAAAGGAAAGAAATAGCAACATTGGAAGACACAAGAAAATTACATTTGTAAAGATGGGTTGCGTGTTGGTCTAGCAACAATGTGAAGTCCAGACATTTGAAGACTAGTCAATAGGTTAAAATTTTCATACCAAAACACTTTTTATAAATTTTCAGAGCTTTCCTGCTAAGCTGAAGATGCGATAGGAAGGGATACCCACTACTCAATATTTTTTTCTTCTTTCTGTGAACTCTAGTTTAACTGAAGTAGATAAATAAGAAGAAACAAACTTATAAACAAAACAACCAATGACCTCTATCAATAGTGAAGGACCTTAAATATGAAAATTCCATGAGCTATTCACACAGGATAGCCACTTTGCTTCAAGATAAACGGAAAATTTATGATAAATATAGAATGCTATATATTTGGGATGGTAACTGTGGTTTCAATAGTAGATTAAATTATTGACAACAAGATTATCTATTCAAATTATAAAATTATATTTATTCAAGCCTATTTATAGGGATAGAATAAAGTATTGAATTAAATATATTTTTATGTAAACTAAAAACAGAAGCCTACCTATTATCAACCGGTATCTCACTGTCATATTATTGAAGCAGGTTCCAGCAGCTAATGTATTTTTTTGTATTTATATATTAAACAATTCATAAATCTTATAAAATGTTTTAGACAACATTTCATTCCTTGATTAATTTCTTTGAGTAAGAGAAAGGACTATCATTATTAATCATGTTTAAAACTGGGATCACCAAACCTTAGAGAGACTATACAGTTGTCCAATGTTATTATATCTTAGTTAGGGAATTGAAGCTAATTCTCGATGTACCAACTATTCAATTAAAAAACAAAAACATGAATATAACCCCATTAAAAAGTAAGTTTTATCATTTAGCAAAAATTCACTTTTTCAATAAAAGGCTTACTCTCATAGATCTTTTGATATATCATTTTTGTTTAGACCAACAGTGCTGCACTCACACAAACACTTTCTCCTTTCGACTTACTCATCTGGGAAGAATATCTCAAGCAAAAGCCAGTCAAATTTGAAAAGGCAGAGAGAAAATACATAATCAAGGGAAAATTTTATATGTTGTCAATATTTCTTTAACTACTAAGGAATAGCTTTAGTTGCTGAAGTAATAGAAAATAATAAATGATCACAGAGACTAAACAAGAACAGATGATTCCTTTATTGTTTATAGAGATCAGAAAGCAAATGGTTTCTTTGACTCAAGCAAGTCCATCTCTCATCTATGGAACTCTTATCTGTGACTACAGAGAAACCATAAGCAAATCATCCAAGTAACAATAATCTAATCATATTCCCTTCTCCAAAATTCTACATGCCTGTCTACACACACAGAGCCCAGCTGTCTTTGAGGAGAATAAATAATATTTGAAGGTCAAGTGTAATTTTTCTATCTAGCAATGGCAGCCAGAAAATAAAAGATCACTGCTCAGATGTTCCTTTATAAACATCTCTACTTCTCTTCATGATACTAACAATGACCCAACTCTTTTATTTCACATAGCTATGGACATGCCAACATTGTTATATTCTATTCTATGAGAGATTTCTTTCTTTAGTTAGCTAAAGAAATAAAAAGAGACCAAAACATAAATCAACTAAATAATCAGCCGTTTCACTGACATTGATAAAATGCCTCCAATGTGCCAGGCACTGTGCTAACATCTGAAAATAAGAGAAATAAAACCAAACCTGGATGTTCCAATGGCTCAAAGTGTAGCTGAGTATCCCATAAATGAAATAAACTGTGCAGCCCTGTGATAAGAGTCACAGTGACACCATGAACAAGACATAGCCATGAGTAAAAAACAATCTTTTTTTTTTGGCAAACTGAACAAAAGATTTTCACCAACAACTCCTTAACTCAAAGATTCGGATTTTTTTCTTTTTTGGGTAGATAAGGAGATGACACTTTCCAGGCAAAGGGAACAGTTGGGCACATGGATAAATGCTGGTAACATGGGCCTTTTGGGGACCTATAAGCAGTTTGAGTTGACTGGATTTGGAGAATAGAAGAGACGATGAGGAAGGCCAGAGTACAAAGGGAAGGAAGAACCTGTAACTACGGATTAGGGAAGACATGGAAAATTAGAGCAGCGTGCTGGAAAAATCAGAGAATATAACATAGAGGGCCTTGGGCCCACGTGGAGGG
>PVKP010019872.1:0-41648 GCA_004027715.1 Plecturocebus donacophilus | reverse complement strand
TCCCCTATTCCTTCCTGTCTCCATTGTTAAGCACAATTATTGGCATAAAAGAGGTTTTTAATACCCATTTTTAGACTGCATTCTAGCCTGGGCAATAAAACAAGAATCCCATTCTCTCTCCCTCTTTCTCTTCCACTTTCTTTCTCTCTTTCATTCTTTTTTTTCTTTCTTTTGCTGTTTCTTTCTCCTTTTCTCTCTTTCTCTAAAAAAAAAAAAAAAAAAAGAGGATGTTAATGAGCAATAAGTAATTACCTGAAGGTACAAAACTAACTGGTAATAGTAAGTACATAGAAAAGCACAGAATATTATAACACTGTAACTGTGGTGTATAAACTACTTTTATCCTAAGTAGAAAGACTAAATGATGAACCAATCAAAAATAACAATGACAACTTTTCAAGATATTGACAGTACAGTAAGATATAAATAGAAACAACAAAGAGTTAAAAAGTGGAGGGATAAAGTTAAGGCATATAATTTGTATTAATTTTTTTTTTTGCTTGTTTATGGCAAATCGTGCTGTTTTCAGCTCAAAATAATGGGTTGTAAGATGGTAGTTGCAAGTCTTATTGTAACCTGAAACCAAGAAACATACACCAAATACACGAAAAATAAAAAGCAAACAAGTAAATTAAATTACCAGAGAAAATCACTAAAGGAAAACAGGAAGGGGAAAAAACGACCACAACTGGAAAACAAATTACAAAATGGCAGGAGTAAGTCCTTTCTTATCAATAATAAATGTAAATGGGCTATACTCTCCAATCAAAAGACATAAAGTGGCTGAATGGTTGAAAAAACAAGAACCACTGATCTGTTGCCTACAAGAAACACAATTCACCTACAAATATACACAGAGACTGAAAATGAAGGGATGGAAAATGATATGCCATTCTAATGAAAACCAAAGAAGAACAGAAGAGCAGAAGTAAATAGAGCAGTAGCTATATTTATGTCGCACAAAATAGATTTCAAGACAAAAAGTATAGGAAGAGACAAAGATGTCACTATATAATGATAAAGAGGCCAATTCAGCAAGAGAATATAACAATTTTAAAAACACTGTACCCACAGTGAACCATCCAGCTGTATAAAGCAAATACTATTAGAGTTAGAGAAATAGGCCCCAATACAATAATAATGTGGAGACTCGAACATCCCACTTTGAGCATTGGACAGACTTCCAGGCAGAAAATCAATAAACATCAGTCTTAATATCCACTATAGACCAAATGGATCTAATAGATATCTATGGAAAATTATATCCAACAGCTGCAGAATACACTCTTTTCCTTAGCACATGGATTATTCTCAAGGATATACCATCTGTTTGGTCACAAAACAAGTCTTAAAACATTAAAAAGTATATATATATCAAGCATCTTCTCTGGCCACAATAGAATAAACCTAGAAATCAATAGCTAGAGGAATTTATGAAACTATACAAATATATGCAAATTAAATAGTATGCTCTTGAATAGCCACTGGATCAATGAGGGAATTAAGGAAATTAAAAAATATATTGAAACAAATGATAATGGAACACAACATATCAAAACCTATGAAATACAGAAAAAGGAGTCCTAAGATGGAAGTTTATAGCTATAAGTGTCTATACAAAAAAAAGAGGAAAAACATCAAATAAACAATCTAATGATGCATCTTACAAAACTAGAAAAGCAAGAACAAACGAGACCCAAAATTAGTAGAAGAAAAGAAATAATAATAACTTCAGCAGTTTCAGGTTACAAAATCAGTATACAAAAATTATTAGCTTTTGGGAGTTGGGGGGAATATGGTAGACAGGAAACAGGGCTAATGTGCAGCTCCATATAGACAGACCGAACAGTATGTGGAGACTCACACTGTAGTCTTTTGCTCCAAGAACCACTGCAGAAACATGCCAGGAAAACCAAAAGAATTCGCAGATCCTTTGAAAGAAGTGGTATACCACTGCAAATACCATGAAACAGGCAAAAAACTATGAGTTCCCAAGGTGTGAGGGGGGCAAACCTGCCTCCAAACTCGCATCCCCACTGGGGAATCTGAAAATCCAGATCCCAGGAGAAGGATTAAACCTTACTTCATCTCTAGGTAAGGATCTCTTACCTAGAGATGAAATTGATTTAGGGAGTCACACAAAATGTAAAAACAGAAGTAGCAGCAGGAAGTGTCTTGAAGGCACTCCCACCAGCTTGAGCCCAGGGAAGCCATCCCTGAGTATATCTCTCATGGGCCCTTGGGGAAGGCAGCCAGTGGTATTAAGGAGAAGTCATAGTGAAAAGGAAACTCCCAACTGAAACTGGTAGTGGTTTCAACTGGGCACATATTTTCTCAAGGGGATGAATGGGAGCTGCTGCAGATACAAGTGTAGGAGCACAGTAGTTGCCAACAGGGTGGGCAGATGGGGAGAGGCAAAGTCCAAAGACAATATTTTCTTTATCTCTGGGATAGCTCACAGCCTGGGGCAAGGTCTGAGCAAGGCACCACGAGAGCGAGACCAGCCTTACCAACTGCATGGGAGCTTTTGTTGTTACCAGCCATTCCCCACTTCCCTGGCAAACTGACCCAGCAGAAGTGACCAAGAGCCCCTCTAGACCATAACCCTATTAGCCTGAGAAACACCCCCACATCCCCTACAGGGGACACAACAATCCCCACCCAAGAAGAGTCTGGGCCCAGACCCACCTAATTCTGCCCCTACATGATAGCATTTCCCTACCTACCCTGGTAGCCAAACACAAAACACAGAAACTCTTGGGAACTTTATGTCCCCGCCGATCACCTGAGAAACCAAAATACTTACCCTGGCCATCTTAGAGCAAGCTTAAGGAACCCTACTACTAACACAGCTGGCACTCTCTTGAAAATACCACCTCTTGACTGGAGACCAGCCAACTCAGGCCATTACAGCAACTCATTACAGAATAACCACGACCCCAGCAAGGAGAAGACAACACCTGATTCCACTAACTGCAACATCCTGACTAACCAGAGGTCCTGAGTGTGTCCACATGACAACCTCATTGCTAGCAAAACCAGCATTCACAAAAAACCCAACACACTAAACATATCTACAACCACAGAGTCCACTTCAGTTTTCTGCCACCTCTACCAGAGCAGGTACTTGTATTCATAGCTGGGAGACCTAAAGACAGATCAATCACACCACAGGACTCTTTGCAGACATCTCCCAGCACCAGCCCAGAGCCTGGTAACCCTATTGGGTGGCTAGACCCAGAAGAGCAATAACAATCACTGCAGTCCAGCTCTCAGGAAGGACTATCCCTAGGGGAAGGGGAAAAGCACTACATCAAGGGATCACTCTGTGAAACAAGAGAATCTGAACAGCAGGCCTTGCATGTCAAACCTCTCCACTGAAATAGTCTACCCACCTGAGAAGGAACCAGAAAAGTAATTCTGGTAATATGACAAAAGGTTATAGAACCCTTTTATAGGATCCAAACCAACAAGAAACTTCTGAATTGTCAGATAAAGAATTCAGAAGGTATTATTAGAATTCAGAAGAATTATTAATTATTAATTCTTATAATTCTTATTATAAGAATTCAGAAGAATTATTATGCTACCCAAGGAGATAGTAGAGAAAAGTGAAAACTAACTTAAAGAGATTTTTTAATAAATACAGAATATGGATGAAAACTTCTCCAGATAAATAGATATTATAAAGAGAAAATATTCACAACTTCTGGAAATGAAAGACACACTTGGAGAAATACAAAATGCACTGGCAAGTGTCAACAGTAGACTAGAACAAGTAGATGAAGTATCTTCAAAGCTCAAAGACCAGGCTTTTGAACTAACCCAATCAAAGACTCAGAAAGAATTTTTTTTTTTAATGAACAAAGTTTCCAAGAAATTTGTGATTATGTTAAATGGCCAAACCTAAGAATGATCAGCATTCCCAAGGAAAAAGAGAAATCTAAAAGTTTGGAAAACTTATTAGAGGGAATAATTGAGGAAAAAATTCCCTGGCCTTGCTAGAGATATAGAAATCCAAATACAAGAAACTGAAAGAACACCTGGGAAATTCATCACAAAAAGATCATCACCTAGGCACATAGTCATCAAGTTATCTAAAGTTGAGATGAAGGAAAGAATCATAAGAGTTGTGAGGTAAAAGCATCAGATAACCTATAGAGGAAAACTAATAAGATTAACAGCAGACTTGTCAATAGAAACCTTACAAGCCAGAAGGGACTGAGGTTCCATTTTTAGCCTCATGAAATAAACTAATTGTCAGCAAAGAGTTTTGAATCCAGCAAAACTAAGCATTGTAAATGAAGAAAAGATAGTCTTTTTCAGACAAACAAAATCTGAGAGAATTCACCACTACTAAGTCAGCACTACAAGAAATACTAAAAGGAGTTTGAAAACTTGAAATAAAGCCTTGAAATACACCAACATAGAACCTTCTTAAAGTATAACTCTCACAGGGCCTATAAAACAATAGTAGGGAAAAAAACAGGGTATTAAGGCAACAACTTACATGATGAATAGAATAGTATCTCATATCTCAATACTAATATTGAATGCAAGTGGCCTAAATGCTTCACTTAAAAGATGCAAAATGGCAGAATGGATAAAAATCCTCTAACCAAGTATCTGCTGACTTAAAGAGACTCACCTAACTCATAAGGACTCACATAAACTTAAGGTAAAGGGGTGGGAAAAGATATTCCACACAAATGGAAACAGAAAGCAAGCAGGAGTAACTATTCTTACATCAGACAAAAGAGACTTTAAAGCAACAACAGTTATAAAAAAGATAAAGAGGGACATTATATAATGATAAAAGACTAGTCCAACAGGAAAATATCACAATCCGAAATACATATGCACCTAACACTGAAGCTCCCAAATTTATAAAACATTTACTACTAGACCTAAGAAATGAGATAGATGGCAACACAGTAACAGTGGAGGATTTCAATACTCCACTGACAGCACTAGACAGGTCATCAAAACAGAAAGTCTCACAGCACTTTGGGAGGCCAAGGCAGGTGGATCACGAGGCAGGAGATTGACACAATCCTGGCCAACATAGTGAAACCCCGTCTCTACTAAAAAATACAAAAATTAGCTGGGCGTGGTGGTGCGCACCTGTAGTACCAGCTACTTGGGAGGCTGAGGCAGGAGAATTGCTTGAACCCGGGAGGCGGAGGTTGCAGTGAGCTGAGATTGTGCCACTGCACTCCAGCCTGTCACCTGGCAACAGAGAAAGACTCTGTCTCAAAAAAAAAAAAAAAAAAAAGTCAACAAAAAAACAATGGACTTAAACTATACCCTAGAACAAAGGGACTTAACAAATATTTGCAGAACATTCTACCTAACAACTGCAGAATATATATTCTTTTCCTCAACACATAGAACATTCTCCAAGATATGCCATGTGATAGGTCATGAAACAAGTCTCAATAAATTTAAGAAAATCAAAATTATATAAAGTATCCTCTCAGACCATAGTGGAATAAAATTGGAAATTATCTTCTAAAGGAACTCTCAAAACTATATAAATACATGGAAATTAAATAACCTGCTCTTGAATAATCTTTGGGTCAACAATGAAATCAAGATGGAAATTTGAAAATTATTTGAGCTGAATGATAAATAGTGACATAAGTTATCAAAACCTCTGGAATACAATAAAAGCAGTGCTAACAGGAAAGTTCATAGCATTAAATACCTACATCAAAAAGTCTGAAAGAGCACAGATAGACACTCTAAGGTCACACCTCACAGAACTAGAGAAACAGGAATAAAGCAAACCCAAACCCAGCAGAAGAAAGGAAATAACCAAGACCAGAGCAGGGAAATGAAATTGACAAAAAAGAAAAAAAAAGATAAATGAAACAAAAAGCTGACTCTTTGAAAAGATAAACAAAATTGATAGATGATTAGTGAGATTAACCAAAAAAAGAAGAGAGAGGATCCAAACAAGCTCAATTATAAAATTGGAGCTATTACAACTCATACCACAGAAATACAAAAAGTTATTCAAGTCTACTATGAACACCTTTACTCACACAAACTAGAAAATCTAGAGGAGGTGAATAAACTCCTGGAAATATACAGCCTAAACAAATTGAAACAGTAATAAAAAAAAAAAGTTACCAACAAAAAAAGTCCAGGACCAGATGGATTCACAACTAAATTTTATCAGACATTTAAAGAAGAATTGATACCAATATTACTGAAACTATTCCAGAAGACAAAGAAAGAGGGAATTCTCCCTAAATCATTCTATGAATCTAATATCACCCTAATTCCAAAACTAGGAAAGGATGTAACAAGAAAAATACAGACCAATATCCCTGATGAACATAGATACAAAAATCTTCAGCAAGATACTAGCCAACCAAATCCACAGCACATCAAAAAGAATATACCATGATCAAGTGGGTTTCATACCAGAGATGCAGGGATGGCTTAACATACACAAGTCAATAAATATGATACATCACATAAACAATTAAAAACAAAAATCATATAATCATCTCAATAGATGCAGAAAAGGCATTTGACAAAATCCAGTAGGCCTTATGATTAAAACCCTCAGCAATACTGGCATAGAAGGGATATACCTCAAGGTAATAAAAGCCATCTATGACAAACCCACAGCTAACATTATACTGAATATGGAAAAGTTGAAACCTACCCCTGAGAACTAGAACAAGACAAGGATGCCCACTTTCACCACTTCTATTCAACATAGTAGTGGAAGTCCTAGCCAGAGCAATCAGACAAGAGAAAGAAATATAGGGTATTTCTAATATACAGAATCTACAAGGAACTCAAATCAGCATGACAAAAACCAAATAATTCCATCAAAAAGTAGGCAAAGAACATGAATAGACAATTCTCAAAAGAAGATGTACAAATGGCCAGCAAACATATGAAAAAAAGCGCAACATCACTAATTATCAGGGAAATGCAAATTAAAAACACAATGAGATACCAACTTACTCCTGCAAGAATGGCCATAATTAAAAAATCAAAAAATAATAGATGTTGGAGTGGATATGGTGGAAAGGGAACACTTTTGCACTGCTGGTGGGAATTTAAACTAGTACAACCACTATGAAAAACATTAATTCCTTGAAGAATTAAAAGTAGAACTACCATTTGATCCAGCAATCCCACTACTACTGGAAACTACCCACAGGAAAAGAAGTCACTATATAAAAAAGACACTTGTGTACATGTGTGTATAGCAGCACAATTCACAATGGCAAAAATATGGAACCAGCCTAAATGCCCACTGACCAATGAGTGGATAAAGAAAATGTGGTATATATACACCATGGAATACTACTCGGCCATAAAAGGAATAAAATAATGGCAATCCCATTACTGGGCATATACCCAGAGGTATATATATTCTACAACAAACACACATGCATGTGAATGTTTATTGCAGCACTATTAACAATAGCAAAGACATGGAAACAACATAAATATCCATCAATGACAGAATGGATAAAGAAAATGTGGTACATATACACCATGGAATACTATGCAGCCATAAAAAAGAGCAAAATCATGTCTTTTGTGGGAACATGGATGCAGCTGGAGGCTATTATCTTTAGCAAACTCATGCAGGAACAGAAAACCAAATACCACATGTTCTCACTTATAAGTGAGAGCTAAATGATGAGAACCCATGAATGCAAAGAAGGGAACAAAAGACACTGAGGTCTAGTTGAGGGTGGAGGGTAGGAGGAGGGAGAGGAGCAGAAAAATAACCACTGGGTATGAGGATTAATATCTGGATGATGAAATAATCTATACAATAAACCCCATGACATGAATTTACCTATAAAACACATGTACCTCTGAACCTAAGATAAAAGTTTTAAAAAAGTGTACAATTTGAAAATAAGTAAAGAATATAATTGGATTGTAACACAAGGATAAATGCCTGAGGGGATGAACACCGCATTCTTCATGATGCGATTATTATATATTGTATGCCTATATCAAAACATCTCATATATCTCATAAATATATAGACCTACAATGTACCCACAAATATTCAAAAGAAAATGGGGATACTTTGAGGGTTGCTGAATGAAAAGCACCAAACTCTGTGAAATATGGCCAACTGCTATTATTAT
Organism: Plecturocebus donacophilus; assembly: GCA_004027715.1. Taxonomy (NCBI): domain Eukaryota; kingdom Metazoa; phylum Chordata; class Mammalia; order Primates; family Pitheciidae; genus Plecturocebus; species Plecturocebus donacophilus. The sequence goes on along the minus strand of PVKP010019872.1, from coordinate 33,510 downwards.
CTCTGCTTTCTGAAATCTGGCCCATTTTTAAACTTTTATTATTTTTAATTAACATTTAATAAGTGTACATATTTATGAGGTACAGTGTGATATTTCAATACATGTATACAATGTGTAATTATCAAATCACAGTAATTAGCATATCCATCACCTCAAACATTTATCATTTCTCTTTGTTGGGAGCATTCAAAATCTGCTCTTCTAGCTATTTGAAAATATACAATAAATATTTTTAATTATGACCACCTTCCAGTGCTATAGAACCCTATAATTTATTTCTCCTATCTAGCTATAATTTTGTGTCCATTAACCAATCTCTGGCTATCTCCTGCTACTTCATCTTTCCTGGTCTCTAGTAGCCACCATTCTCCTCTCTACATTTTTTAGATAAACATTTTTAGCTTCTACATGAGTGAGAACATTTAGTATCTGTCTTTCTGTGCCTGGCTTATTTCACTTTACATAATGTCCTCGAAATTCAGCCATGCTGCCATGAATGATAGAATTTTGTTCTTTTTTATGGATGATTACTATTTCATTATGTGTATATATGCCATATTTTCTTATCTATTCATCTGTTGATGGATAGTTCGGTTGATTCCACATCTTGGCCATTATAAATAATGCTGCAATAAACATGTTATGCAGACGTCTTCTTCACATACTGATCTCCCTTCCTTTGAATATGTAAATACCCAGCAGCGGGATTGCTGGATCATGTGGTAGCTCTAGTTTTAGTTTTTTTGAGCAACTTCCACACTATTTTTCACAATGTACATTTCCACCAACAACATATAAGAGTTTCCTTTTCTCTGTATTTTTGCATTTGTTGTATTTTTATTTTTTGCATTTTCAAAGATTTTCTGTCTTTGCATTTTGTCATATACCTGTTGGTTATGTGTATGTCTTCTATTGAGAGATGTCTATTCATCTCATTTGAATCTGCCCTATTCTTAAGTGTCTCCTTCTCCATGAAATTTTCCTTAATCTCCTAAGGCAGCAAGGATCCCCAGAAATTGTATGGAAAAAAATGTGTATATGTACATTTCTCCCCTTAGGAGAAGATTCTGCTCTAATCAGGGAAAACCAGTGACTGCTATGAACCATTCACACATATTCTTATCCAGGTGAGAGAGGGAGCAGTGATAGAGAATGGAGGCAGAACTTGAGACAGGTGATTGAACAGAAGCTGTTACAGAGCCAAGGCCACGAGATGCTGGGAGAAAATAAGAATATGAAGAAATATAGGAAAAGTTCTTGCCAAATATGTCAAAATTTTATCCAGCCACATCACCCAAAGATGAGTTCCATTTTCAGGGGCACTGGGAAGGCCTCTGCCTCACTTCCTTTTAAAATGTAGCTACTATTCCACTATGCAGCTCCTTGCCAATTAAGCCTTGACGTCTTTCATCTACTGTAAATCAGAATAACTTATCACTATTATTGTCTTTCATCTTTAAAATGCTTTCATCAAGACTCAATTATAAACTCCCTCAGAGGCTTCTGGTTTCTGGCAATAGCAGGCTAGGTTATTCAGATCAACATTCTTGCTGAAAACAGCAACAAAAAAAGTGTTTACATATATTTTGTTGATAACAAAGTGTTTATATATATTTTGCTGATAACATATATTTAAACAAACACCACCACCTTAAAATAATCAAACAGTTGAAAACACAATTAAGAACTTCCAGGTCAACATATGGATAAAAGCCTGCTACCAAAATAGACGACTATTGAATGATCAAAACCCTTAGAGGCATCTGTCAATACTGCTGTAGTCACTAGGGGCCAAATGGATACTAGTCAAGACTTGGGGCCCACAGAAACTGGAGAGTCTTATTGGGTGCTCTTCCCAAATTAATACACATGCAAATTAAGGATAAACCAGACCTAAATTTGCCTCCCTTACCCCTCAACCTGAGAGGACTGCAGGAAAACCTGCCTTGGTGCTAAGCAAAAAAGAAGAAAAAAGAAAAGGAACAAAATGCCCTTGAGAAGCTGTGGCCATAGACCAAATTTTCATAACTGATAAGACACCAATTCACAGATTTAAGACTCAGTCAATTCCATGCAGAAAAGAATGAAATGCATGCTTAGATAACTGGTTATGAAAGTGCAGGAACCTAAGACAAAGAGAAAATCTTAAAACAGTCAAAGAGAAAGTTCCCTTCAAAGGAGCAACTGACAGTAGACTGCTTAACAGCAAGTTGGAAAAGGATAGACTGATACAGGTTTAATGTGGTCAGAGAAAATTAGTACTAACCTAGAATTCACAACAACAACAAAGAGTGCCACTCAAGAACGTATTTTGTCCCTGTTCTTAGTCTGTGATCCCCTATAAAGTTCTAGACACTCTGGGAGAGGCTTGAAAAATCCACATTGATTGCATTTTAAGAGTAATGGTTAAGGTCATAAGCTAATCACATCCATGTTCGAGAAAGTTGTAGAACAAGGCCCTGCCATGTCACACAAAGTTGGTGAAAAGGGGTGAGAGAGTACCTGCCAGGTGGGAGGCGGTTGACACAGACCACCCAGGCCTATCTTAAAATTTTCCCTGCTGTAAATATAGCTTATTGGTGGAAAATACCTGCTTTCTCCTTTCCTTGACTCCTCATCATTTGGTCCATCAAGGACCAGTTCCTTATCCCTTACCAGCAGGGTTGACATTCAAAATATTTAATAATGGTAAGTACCAGCACACATCAATCAGAAAAGACACCTAATGTAAGTCCAGATGCTGGCTGCTGCATAGGATCAGAATCCTGGGGGCCCCCTGTGGTATAAATTATTAATCACTTTAGTGGCTGGATTGTGGAGAAGCCCCGGGGAGGAACCTGATCTGCTAGGATAATGCAGATATTCAAGGCAGAGGCTATTTAGCAACAAGTATTTCCATATTTTAATACATATATTGGCAATGCTAGTACATACAACTGAATATGAGCCCTGCTTACAGCCCTTCTTCCACCAGGATCCTTAACAGCTCTCATCCTTCTGCTCCCAGATCATCTGCCTTATGATTCCCCTTTCAACTTTAAACCTTCCAATAATGTTGCTTTCTTGTCTAGTTCTACCAGGAATACCCCTTACCATAAAATCCATTTTTTTTTTCTCAGAATCTAGTTCTGAGTTCCCTTGAAATACTGAGACAGAAATTGCATATTCTTTTTTGGTGGACTGTTCATTCCTGAATATGACTGTATCATTTTGTTGCACCCTAGGGGGCTTTATAAAATGAGAATCTAGATATATGCAGAAAATAAGAGGTATTTCTTTGCTATAGTCAGATTTAAAATAAGCTTTCTTCAAAATGGCAAGCTCCTTTAGTACACTTTATGTTTGCTTAAAATAACTTCATTTATTACATAGTATATATTTATAATAGAAAAATATAAAATACAAATAAAATCACTTGTAATCTACCTTTTTCAGATATTGACTTTGTGTCTGTTCATCTATCAATACATATGTATATAAAGTGAATCTTACACTTCTTAAATAAACCCTTTTAGGATAAAGTTGTGTCTATATTCATTGTCAGTGTCAGATGCACTAAAGAATGGCTATATTTAGTTAAAGAACAATTTCTTCTTCCTAGAGACAATAGCTTTATTTGTATTTTAGTGAATATATAAAACACTATCAATGTGAAGTTGCTTTGAAATCAAATGAAAAGTCCTGTCATAGTGCCGCTCAGTATGTTTCGGATTATCATCTTCAGATACAAAAGCATATCATGAGTTCAGAGCCCAATGACTTCATTTTCAAACCTTGGGACTTGAACTACATTTGAATTCAAATTCAGTAATGCCCTTAGATCAACTTGAACTGACAAATTCTGTAGAAGAAAGAGGAATAAAGCAATTTGATGAAAATTGCACTATGCAGTGCCTTGTCACTCCAGATATTTCACTTTTACATGAAATTTTTTCAATTAATTTAAAGGTAACTGCTATATACCAGATAGGCTATTCATCATTATTATTCATTTATTTATATGCAGTACTGTCACTTGTAAGGACATAATTCTTAAGGAAACATAATTACTCTAAACCTATCAACTTGCTTATATAAAACTTTGTGAAATCTTTTTTCTAGAAAGAAAGCTAAACACTAGTTGAGAGAATGTTCACTGAGAACTTCTACATACCAGGCACTCTTGGGCCTTGATTTCTTGTCCCCTCATGCATACCAGGCTCCTTGTCCTGAGCCCCAGGAGCCCCAGGTTTATAGAGCATTGTTCTAAGCATAACGAAATCTCAACAAAAATTTGCTGATGGAAGGTGGCTTCCAGATAAAAAAGAACAATGCATGCTATGAAATAAGTGGGAAAAGCTACTACACTGGCACATGAATTAAGTAAAGACAAATGTCCATTAAAACATCCTGGCCGGGCACGGTGGCTCACGCCTGTAATCTCAGCACTTTGGGAGGCGGAGGCAGGCGGATCACGAGGTCAAGAGATTGAGGCCATCCTGGCCAACATGGTGAAACCCTGTCTCTACTAAAAATATTTAAAAATTAGCCAGGCGTGGTGGCATGCACTTGTGGTCCTAGCTACTAGCGAGGCTGAGGCGGAAGAATCGCTTGAACCCAGGAGGCGGAGGTTGCAGTGAGCAGAGATTGCGCCACTGCCCTCCAGCCTGGTGACAGAGCAAGACTCCGTCTCAAAAAAAAAAAAAAAAAAAAAATCCTGCAGCCACTCCTCTCATCCACTTCATTTGACAAGAACACAGAATCACAGACTCAAAAGTATAAAAAAGCTTAGAACAGGAAGAGATTTTGGAGCTAATGCTGTCCATTATTTTGTAGCTAACAAAACTAAGACCCAGAGATTCACTTCATCTGACAACCCTGGTGCAGAGAAGTACCCAGAGCCCACCAGTCATGACTTATCATGGGGTCTATACCCTATGAGTGAAGAGTTGTACAGAATGAATCCGCAGGTGGAGCACTGTGGAGGTCACTAACAAACTCCCCACACTCTACTGCCATATTTACAATGTCTAGCAATTCCCATCTATGAAATCACCTTGGTTTCATTCAAAGCTCACTTTAAACTCTGACTCCTCTAAAAATGTTCATTAGAGAAACATAAGGTTAATGTAATTTTTAAGGTAAAATTACACACAAGTCAAACACATTACAAATAATCTGGATTTTTACACTTTTAGGTAAACAAAAGTGAACATCTTCTGCATCTGGAATCCTACATCAAACTCCCATGGAGTAAATTTAACAAAATTTAAATGTTTACAAGGTAGTCATATGAAGTGTACAGCACATTGTGGTTGGTCAATGCTATTGTAATCAGTCCAACATTAGCCTTTAAGTGTTAGGCAACCACAAACTCCATTTTTCTTGGAAGACAGTTCAGTGATTCTCCAACTCAATTTAGTCTGCTGATGGCTGCTATTTCACTAAGTGATCAAAACTTTCTCTTTCATTCACTTCATACAAAAATTCAGCTGATAATCTTAACATTTCCTCTAACAGGAAAAGTAACTGACATGCGATGATGAATCAGTAATGGAGCATGAAGATTACCCTACTTAACATTCTTCAGTGGTTCCCAAGAGCCTGTAGTTTAAAGTCCAGACTCCTTTAACTGGCTATCACAGACCTTCAGAATCTGAACCTCATTTATCTGTCTATACCATTTCTCAATCCTCCCTCTTCTTACTCTCTGGCCCAGGCATGCTAAACTATTCTTAGCTTTCTGGAAAAGTCAAATGCTCTAGATATACTCTCTTGACATTTACCTGGTTAGTTCCTACTCACATTGCAAAGGTCCATTTAGTGGCCTGCATCCATCTGGATCACTATCATAATTAAATCAAGCATGCCCTAAATGCAGGAACAGTCAACCCACTTACAGTGAGACATGTCTCACATCAACATTTGCCTTTCTTCAATAGCCTATTGGTAAAATAGTTTATACTGATGACCTCCACTTTTTTTTTCATCCAATAATTTCTAAACCCTTTCCAAACTTACTTCCCCTAGAATTACTCAACTTTTTTGAAAGCTATTAGTGTCCTCATAATCATTTAATTCATTGGCAATAGTTTTTGCAACTACTAAGCCTCCTTAAATTCTCTAAAGCTATCAAGATGCTAGTCACTCGGTTACATTTTCCCTTTCTTTTCCTTCTGTGAGTTATTCTGGGTCTCTTATTCTGATTGTTCCTTCACTGACTACTTTTTCTTTCACTCTTTCTTCTTTCTCGATCTCTTTCTCTGATTGTTCCTTCATTGGCTCCACTGTCATTCACTGGCTCCACATCTTTCTCTGATTAAAGATATTCTTCTGGGTTCATTAGATCAAAAACATCAGCAATAGGATGCCTCCTACTCACTCAATTCAGCAAACTCATTTTTGTATCTAGTTGCTTCTAGCTTCTCAGGGAAAAAAGGAGAAATTACAATCCAGTAAAAAGGGTGTTAATATCATTAAATATGACTTAGGTTCACATCTCAGGTCTGTCATTCATGAGCAGTGTGGCATGAGGTATACTACTTAACCAATTTAGGCCTCAGCTTTTCATCTATAAATTGGAGAAAATAATTCCTATCTTTTAGAATTACTTTATGAATTGCAAAGTAAGTATTCCAATGGCAGGTAAGTACATAGTGGGCATTTAATAAAAGTTTTTCATTATTGCTGTTATTTCCATACTCACTTCCACCAAACTTGTATAGTCCCTCTGTTTCAATTTCTTTCAATGTGTATCAACAAAATATAAATCTTCTGGAGTACAGATATAAACAGCTTTCTTTTCTGGCCCAATGAGTTCTAACTGCTTGAACCAAAGCCCAGTTCCTCCGGATTTAAAAATCTTCAGGTTCTAGCCCAAATCTTCCTCTTCAACCTTCTTCCTCACTGTTCTTCTAAATGAATACCATTCTCCAAACAAATTGGACCTTTTTTGGTTCTCAAACATACCACATACTCTTCACCTCTAAGTCCACCTCAGATTCTACCTCCTTCATGTAACTTATCTCTCCAGCTGCATATTTTATCTTCAGAGTATTTTATTCATACTTCTCTCATTAGGGAGCTCACATTCTGCCTGATATTCAATTATTTGGGCATAAATAACCTTTCCTGCTTATAGACTGTAATCCCTTTGAAGGGAGAAACTAGGTTCTTATTCACGCTAGTACTTACCACTTGGCTAAGTGATGACACGTGTGTATTTTAAGATAATAAACAAGGCTGGGTTTATTTTACAAGGCTCATGCCTGTAATCCCAGCATTTTGGGAGGCCGAGGCAGGCAGATCACCTGAGGTCAGGAGTTCAAGACCAACCTGGCCAACATGGCGAAACCCCATCTCCACTAAAAATACAAAAATCAGCTGGGCATGGTGGTGCACACCTGTAGTCCCAGCTACTGGGGAGGCTGAGGCAGGAGAATGGCTTGAACCCAGGAGGTTGAGGTTGCAGTGAGCCAAGATGGCACCACTGCACTTCAGCCTGGGTGACAGCATGAGACTCCATCTCAAAATAAATAAATAATTACAAATAAAATGATAAAAACCCTGACTCTTTCTCAAGGAATTATTTTCATTTCCTTAACTTTCTATGAAGAGGTAGAAATAGGGTGGGGAGGGAAAGGTGTATATAGGGTACTTAGAGGCACTGCAGCCTGAATTCCCACTTGGAATTCTCCCAGGACCTGCAAAAAGGCAGGGCTGAAACAGTTATCCTAGAAATTGACCAGGTAAGACTTTCAGATCTGTTAGTCAATTGCAGTCAACCTCTTGGGAAACTACCAATTTGCTGAGCTTGTCTATATTTCTTTTCTTCCCAAAGGCTATTTTTCCTAACCCTCAAGTCTCCTCTAAACCAATGAGTAAACAAAAGATTTTATTTTAATAGCACAGTTGAACATGTAGTGAAATACACATGTATATTTAATGTCTATGTATTAGTTCCTATTTGAGAATTTTCTTTAAGATTTATTTCTACCAAAATCCAACACCAAATTTTATGAGTAATATCATAAGGCAGCACCTAGTATAGTGCTTTGTATACAGTACAGGTTCAGTATGTAATGGTTAAAAGAGTGGATTTACAGTCTACAATTGCAGGACTTAATTTTGGCTAATTGCAGTTGAAAAAAATGGAAAAAATATAGTCCAAGTAAGCATGACATTTGGGGGTTCAGGCCCACAACACCAGCAAGGTAGACCCTTAGGTGCCCGGTGGGATACAAAGATTTAAGTATTCCCAGCTGAGCCCCTTGACAATAGAGATACATCGTTTTATTTTGTATTACTTAGTACTGTGCCAAATCCAGAAACACTCTCTTGAGTGCAAACGTATTCAGGAACTAGAAATACTGAAAGTTCCATTATTCAAGCAAATGAGGTATAGTTCATATAATTTTTTCAACTCAGGATCCTCAGTCACTCCATAGAGTAAGCAAAGTATGCAATTATCAGAATTATTAGTCTCAATTTACATAAGAACACACTGCTGCCACTAAAAGCCAGTTCCAGACTCTTCTTTCCACTTGAATGCCAAAGAAACATACAAAAAAAGAAAAACATGGAAGGGTCTTTAGAAAACATGCAGCTTGATTTTTTTTTTTTTTAAGATGTCAAAAAACTGAGGCCCACGAAGACAGTCACATTAGTTCAGGGCTTCTACCAAAGCCAAATAATTTCATGCAAAATCATCTCCCTCTGATTAGCATTACCTACACACATATATATATATATACAATTTTTCTTTTTGCCATTCTCAAAATCTGGAGGTCTAAAAAGACTTCAAGATTTCTCCGAGTTAAAGATACACGTTTGCACGTGTAACCAGAGGGCAAGCTTTATTTGGTCCACGTGTTTTAAAAAAAAAAAAAAGGAACGAGAGGGGATGTGAAGTGCGATAGGAAAATGTTCTCCAACTTTATTGTGCAACCCCTATAGCACAGGCTCTTACTGTAGAGTTCAGTCACATTAATGAAGAGATATTTTCATGTAGTAAAAGGAGCACAAACGTTGAGGTTTTTTGTTTTGGGACAGTCTTGCTCTGTTGCCCTGGCTAGCGTGCAGTGGCACGATCTTGGCTCACTGCAACCTCCGCCTCCTGGGTTCTAAGCCATTCTCTTGCCTCAGCCTCCAGAGCAGCTAAAATAACAGGTGCCCGCCACCAGGCCTAGCTAATCTTGTATTTTTAGTAGAGACGGCGTTTCACTATGTTGGCCAGACTGTTCTCAAACTCCTGACCTCAGGTGATCCACCCGCCTCAGCCTCCCCAAGTGCTGGGATTACAGGCGTGAACCACCGCACCCGGCCCAACTTTGAGGTTTTATCTACCACTACCAGTCTTGGCTAGGACACATCTTCTTTGAGCCCTAGTTTCCTCATCATTAAATGGAGATAATTCAGGTTTGATGTGAACATTTGAGACGAAACTATGTCTAGCACACTGCTGAAGATCGATAAATACTTGTTGAATGAGTAACACAGCCGATGCTCAACAAAGGACACACACACACACACACACACGGTTTGATAGTTGTCGTCTCCCGGGGAGCTCCAGAACTGGAAGCTCCCAGCGCGTCTACTCTCAGCCTTAATCAGTGCCCTTAATCAGAACTCCCTGGGCCTCGCACCAGGCCTCCAGAACACACTGGAGTGCCGTTTCGCCTTCTCTTCGACGTTCCCCGACCTTAGGGCCAGAGTCCGAGGAAGCCCTAAAGCGCTTCTCGGTCTGAGACAACTCCAGCACTGGGGAGGTTGCCCTGCAGTTAGCGTCCAGCAGGGACTAGGTACTTCATTTTCCTCATCGTTTCAATCTCTATCTTTTGGTCGGAGTCCAAGTTCAGCAGCCCCAAGACCCTGCCGTCGGTGGTCTTGGCCACACCCCACCTTCCCGGCGGTGCCAGGTCCACTACCTGCGGTCTGAGTGGCCAAGTTGCCTAGGAAAGTGGGGCGGGGCTTTGGAAACGACGGTCCTGCGCGCGATTTGCGCAGGCGCTCTGGCCCTGGCCTCTGACTCTCGCGAGAATCGGCTCCCGGAAGTTCCACGTCAGTCAGTCTGACGGTCAGCGGGCCGGTGTGTTTCTCTCAGGCTTGTGTAGCGGGTAACAAACGAGGGTGCCCAGGCTCGGACCAACACAGCCATGGTAGGTCCATTCCCCGTAGAAGGGAACGGGGTAGGCTACGGCCGATTCCTGGGGCTTCTGGACTGAGGGCCGCGGTAAGCAGTGGTCTGGGCTCCCCCTGTGGCCGCCGCCTCCGGCCTTGCAGGGTCTTAGGCCAGTTTGATTCCAGGAAGGGAGAAGGCGGGAGGACCCAGGGAGCCGGGATGATTTGGCGAGGCAGTGCCTGCTAGTGAGGGGTTGTCTCCCCTAACGCTTGTGGCTCTTGCCGGAGCTCCTGCAGTCTGCAGCGGGGTCGGTGGTGTAGGGAAATACAGAGGCCGAAAATGTGAAACTCGGTAGGAGGCTTTGGTAAAACTACTTATATTTGCCTTTAAAACGGTGGCAGTTAAACTCCACTCCTGTTGGTCTTATTCCGGAAATGGTGTGTGCTGACTACAAACTATAAACTTAAGCAGAGAAGCCAAAAAAAATGTATATGGGGTCAGAAATGGAATTTCAAACGCTTTGGTTTCTCAGCTCTTAGGTTTTGAGGGGGGAGAAGAAGCGTTGGGAGGAAGTGGGGCAGTATATACCACTGGCTGGCATGCTTTTATGCATTTGCAAATACAGTGGCTGGTCAGAATAGTAATTATTTGAGCACTTTGTTATTATCACCATAACCCTAAAAAACGCCCTAGAATAGTTTGCTTAAGAGTGTTATAATAATAAGGAAAGAAAACAATAGTGTAAGAATATCTTCCGTCTCTACTAAAAATACAAAAAAAATTAGCCGGCCGTGATAACACGCACCTGTAATCCCAGCTGCTCTCGTAAGGCTAAGGCAGGAGAATCGCTTGAACCTGGGAGGCCGAGGTTGCAATGAGGCAAGATAGCGCCACTGCACTCCAGCCTGGGCAACAGGGCGAGACTCCATCTCAAAAAGAAAGGATTTTACATTTAAACGTTTTTCTGCCTTTAAGAAAAACTTGTTATGAAGCACAGAATCAAACATTTTGGAGCTTGAAGACGCTAAGGATTAAGTCCCTTCTCTTCAGTTAAAAAATCTTTTTAAGTTTCTATAAGGCTAGCTGTGGCAAAGTTGGAACTGGAAACAGTAAAAATTTATGAATACTCCCATAAAAAATGCACAGTGAAACATTTTTGCATAAAATGCAGTGCATTCTTCACCACCCCCGCCCCCCCCACTCCCTCCCATGGACTTGTTTTTTTTTTTTTTTTAATTTCTTTTATAAAAGGTATGGAACGTTTCAGGAATTTGTGTGTCGTCCTTGCCTAGGGGCCGTGCTAATCTCTGTATCTTTCCAATTTTAGTATATGTGCTGCTGAAGCTAGCACCATGCATGAACTTTCTTGGACACCCAGGTTACAGTCCCTGAACAAGTCCTCCAGCCGCTTAATTAGAGCACTTCATATTACTAACTACCTGCTCTATTTTGGGTCTGCTTTGGTTGCAGTAATGGACGTTTTTGGAAAAGGCCCTTGCATCTGCCTATTTCATTTTCTTTTGCCGTCTTTACATTTACCAATGTATTTATATAAGGAAATCTTGCCTTCATTCTTTAATATATTTTAAATCCTTTGTGGAAAATACAAAACGTGAATTTACTCATTTGCACATTGACCATAGACTATATTTACTCTGTGCCATGCACTTTGCTAAACATGGCTGCCTAATTCTCAGCAGCTGTGAGAGTTACACGTTTATGAGGTGATTACTGTAGGTCAGGCACTGCTGTAACTGGTTAACTCTGAATTTAATTCTTACAGCACTGAGGTAGAGAATAATAATATCCCTGTTTTACATAAGTCAAACTTGAGAGGTTAAGTAAATTTACTCAATATTGTGCATCTGAAATGAGTGATGGAACTGAAATTGAAATCCATCATAACTTAAACCCCCACACTCAAATATATAAGGTGATCTGGAGATAAAGATATGTATAAGCAATGACCCTGCCTTTAAGGAGCATCTACTCTAGAAAGCAAGAAAATATGTGTACACAAGTGTACCATGAACAATTAAAATGAAATCCTATAGGATTCCCTAGGAAAGAATGCTTCAGGCTAGGATAACTAGAAAGGTCTGACTGGTGGCAGTAGCATTTAAGCTGACTCCTAAATGCATTCAGCTTTTGGAAGATGGAGGGAGACATTTAGAGTTGAGGATACAGTGTGAGCATCCTAGTCATCTTTATCCCAAAGTATCTAGTACATTTTCTTATTCAAAATAATCACTTAACTGTTAAGAGAAATATTATCACACTTTTTTTTTTTTTTTTTTTTTTTTTGAGACAGAGTCTCGCTCTGTTTTCCAGGGTGGAATGTAGTGGCACCATGTCAGCTCACTGCAACCTCTGCCTCCCAGGTTCAAGCAATTCTCCAGCCTCAGCTTCCTGAGTAGCTGGGACTACAGGTGTGTGCTATGTCCAGCTAAGTTTTGTTTTTTTTTTTTCCATTTATAGTAAAGACAGGGTTTCACCATGTTGGCCAGGCTGGTCTTGAACTCCCAACCACAGGTGATCCGCCTGCCTCAGCCTCCCAGTGTGCTGGGATTACAGGTGTGAGCCACCACGCCCAGCTGTCTGTTCTTTTTTAAACTGAGATTTGTGCTTTGGGAGTATTAGAGGTTTACTGGGGTCGCTCAGAGTTCTCTGGCTCAACTTACGTAGCATCACTTTTACTCAATAATAATTTAAAATGTTTTAAAGTAAAACGTTCACAATTTATAAGTGTCCAATTTCCTCTTTACTGGAGGAAAATTGTGATATATACTGGCTTATATATAAACCCTCACCATGGTTTCTGCCTGGTACATGATAGATACTTCATACCTGTTGACTCTGAAGAGATTTAAAAAGAAGTTAAAATTTGTGATAGTAATTTACGGGACAGAATTCAGAAATGGATGAAGTAAAAAGCCTTGCTTTTCTGAACTAGCAAGGAATGTGAAGATGATGATTTGAAAGTAGAAAATTGGGGTCAGGAGTTTGAGACCAACCTGACCAATATGATGAAACCCTGTCTCTACTAAAAATATAAAAACTAGCCAGGCGTGGTGGTGGGTGTCTGTAGTACCCAGTTACTCGGGAGGCTGAGGTAGGAGAATCGCTTGAACCTGGGAGGCAGAGGTTGCAGTAAGCCGAAGTCACGCCACTGCACTCCAGCCTGGGGGACAGAGTAAGACGCTGTCTCAAAAAAAAAAGAGAAAAGAAAATTGGAGATGAGAGGAAGGGATTGATGACAGTGAAAACATTTTTGAAGAAATTGAAGATAAGAGCCAGACAACTCTGATCTTTTAAAGAGGTAAAAGTTGTTGCTGAAAGTAAAGGAGGTGTGGATAAAACAAGACTTGAAGTAGTCAGTGACCCAAATTTGATAGAGATCCCCCAAAAAGATGCGTAAAAGCGTTGAGTTGTTTTGTCTTAGGAAATTATCTCTGCTAGATCTTCTTTTTATATTCAAAAGTAACCTTAAATTTCTGTCCCACTTATGATCATCATAGAATATCACAGCAATAAAGATTTGACAGTAACTCAACTTGCCAAATGAGCTTTTAGGTTATGTTTAAGACCTGCTGAAGGGGAAATGTATTTTAAATCAGTCTTTTCTCAGCATGCCTCCTAGAGAGAATTAAGCCCATTGCTCTAAGATATCATTGTATATAATGAATTAACTTTTCTCCTACAATGACATTTTTTTTGAGAATGGAGAAAATAGTTATTCAAATCATTGTCTTTTCTGTAGTTCAAAGGAATAATTTGGCTGGAAAAAGGCTATTATAAACTATTAGTATTTTCTGACTTGAGAGAATGTTTTTGTTTTGTTTCAATTTTCATTAAGTTTCTGTAATTTAAATCCATTAAAATATTTCCAACATTCCCATTTGACACCAGAGGCTGTCATGCACAGGGATGTAACCTTTATTCATCACATATTACATTACCTAGCACTTACTAATATTTTCCCAAGATAAATCTACCACTTTTCTCCAAGGAATTTAATATTATGCTTTAGGGTTACCAAGACTTCATAAATAACACTACTTCAGAATATTTTCTGATATGACACTATTGGCCGGGGCACAAAATTCTTATTTGTGAATATTTAAAGTTTATTTCCTAGATAATTCTATGAACCAGAGCTTCTTGAAATGTGGTCTGGGATTTCTTAAGAGTCCTTAATACTCTTTTAGGGGGTCCACAGTTTTAAAACTATTTTCTTAACAGTGAGACTCTATTGACACCTTTAAAAATGTTCATATTTGCACTGATGGTGTAAAAGTAATGGAAGGTAAAACTGCTAGTGAAGTGACACCAAATTGTACTGACAGTATATTCTTCATTGTTACACAATTTTTTTAAAAGCAAGTTTCACTTAGGAACGTCATTGATGAAACAGTAAAAATTTTATTACCTCTTCACACTTCAGTATGCATCTTTTAAATTCTGTTTGGTGAAATGGAGATTATGCATAAATCAATTCTACTGCATAGTGAAATATGGTGGTTGTCTCAAGGAAAAGCACTTGTACTGTTTTAAGTTGTAAGCTTTACTTGAAACAATGACTGAGAAACTCTGCTTATTCAGACTTGAATATTTGGTAGACATTTTAAAAAAACCTGAAAGAGGTTGGCTGGTCCCTGTACTGTTGCCAATGATAAAATTAGAGCTTTCAAGTAAAAATTAGAACTTTGAAAAACTCTGAACTTGATGGATTTCCAATGGTTAAAGGCTTATCAGTTGAAGTAGGTGGTGAAATTAGTGAATGTGATTTTTTTTTTATAAAGTATAATGATGTCAGCATCTAGAAGATGTGCATAATTCAGTGAACTGGCATTTTCCAAATGACGATTGCTTAATGTTACAAAAACATGCATGAGAGAAAGATCCATTCAAAGTATGGACTAAACCAATGGATTTTAGTGTAACAAAGTATAAACAGCTTATTGATATGGTTTCAGATTTTACCTTGCAAGTAACCTTTAAGAAACTACTACTTCTCGAATTTTGAAGAATAACATCTTATTACTTGAAAAACCTATTAAGATGCTCCTCACTTTCCATCTAGGTATCTGTGAGACTAGGCATTATTTTGTATACATTAACCAAAACAGTATATCACAACGTATTGAAGGCAGAAGCAGATATGAGAAACTCTCTTCTGTTAAGTCAGATTGTAAAGAGTTTCGCAAAAATGTAAAATACAGCCACTTTTCTTAATCTTTTTTGAAAACATTTTTCATTAAAACATGTTATTTTAGTTAACATTTACTAGATCTGTTTTTGTTAGTTGAAAATGAATTATACATAAAGTTATCTCAGATTTAATTTTTAACATGGTAACGTATCAACAGATAAAACTCACATGAACAAAAGCCCTTTGGGGTCCTCAAAATTTTTAAAGACTAAAGGAATCCTTAGAGCAAAAAGTTTGAAGAGCTGCTATAAATCTTTAAATGTTAAATATTCAGTTTTTTTTGTATGTGTGAGTAAAGAAATAGGTGCTTAGACTTGAAACTGTGTCAACAACTTAGCAAAGTAGTAACTGATTGTTTTATAGGCCTGTTAATGCATTGTTTATAATGTTTCTTTTTAGCCTCTGCGACTTGATATCAAAAGAAAGCTAACCGCTAGATCTGATCGAGTTAAGAGTGTGGATTTGCATCCTACAGAGCCATGGATGTTGGCAAGTCTTTACAATGGCAGTGTGTGTGTTTGGAATCATGAAACACAGGTAGGAATTTTTCAAGACTTTATTAGAAATAAAATACTATGTTAGACTGTTTTTATAATGAAAGAGAAGAAATAACAGAATCTAGAAGCTATATGCAAACTGCTTTCTCAAATTGGTACACAGTATTTTAAATATGAAGGAACTAACATGTATGAGGGGATAGTTTATAGGAGAAACTGTCCTGGGTATGTTATATACAATATTTAAATATAACAACTCTGACTTAGATAGTATTAGCTCTTTTTTTGAAATTGAGAAAACTGATGCTATTATAGGATCACTTGTTAAAGTATTTAATTGTTAATTTTCCATTCAGTGAATATTGTGTCTTAAGAATGATATTTTAAAATTTATTTCTTCCCTTAAATGTTCAGTGCAATGATATGCAGATACTTCTTTCAGCATTGTAGATTCTATCAGGGAAATATTTATAGTCAGCTTTTGATTATACACACATCTTACAGATTGTCTGCTTAGGTGCTTGACTCATTCTTTCACCTGAGCAAGTAACATATCCTTCAAATTAGTTTATCTCATATTTTCCAGTCTTCCTAGACTATATTTAAGAGTACAAACATATAGTTAGCACTATACCATACATTTGTGTCTAAAGTTAAGTTCTTGAAATCCAGGTAAAATTGACATTTGAGGAATTTAAAATGGCAAAATAGGATCAAGGAACCAAAGCCAGAAGTAAACCTAAAAACACCTTTACACTTTAATACTCACTGTAATGAAACAAAAATGTCTGTACACTAAACTCATACCCTGTATGAGACCGGATGGTTTATAAAACTGTTCTCACACTGTTATAAAGAACTACCTAAGACTGGGTAATTTATGAAGGAAAGAGTTTAATTGACTCACAGTTCCACAGGCTTAACAGGAAGACGACTGGCAGGCCTTAGGAAACTTACAATCTTGGCAGCAGGGGAAGGGGAAGCGAGCACCTTCTTCACATGGCGGCAGGAGAGAGAGAGTGAAGTGGGAAGTGCCACACACTTTTAAACCATCAGGTCTCATGAGAAGTCACTATCATAAGAACAGCAAGGGGGAAATCCACCCCCATGATCCAGTCACCTCCCACCAGGGCCTTCCTCCAAATCAACCTGAGATTCGGGTAGGGAAACAAATCCAAACCATATCATAGTCCATCAGTGACATTTTATACAAATTAACGTTTTGCTTTCTGCTGTATCCCAGAGCCTATAACATTACCTGGCACATAGTAAGTGCTCAATAATTATTTGTTCTGAATAATAGGCATTTCACTTGTCACTAGTTCAGAATTTGTGTTCTTGGCAATTTCAGATCTTGTGAATTCTTTTTACTTTGATGCATATAACCATTTTTTTCCCCCTTTTGGTTTAGTTCTTTAGATGTTTAAAAAAATATTTCTGATTTTATGTTTAACTGATATGTTGCTGTCCTCTCTCCTTAATTATTCCTAGGGATTCTCTCTTATCAGCTACATTTACCTGTCTCTCAGCTCTACCACTTGACTGTCCTATGTTCTAAAGCCCAGGCATACTTTTCTTATCTTTCTCTAGGCTTTATTGTAATATATCTCTGCTTTATCTGCATTTCCACTTTGCCTCCTTTTTCTCTTCTATCTATACCTTTTTGTGCCATATAATAGGACCATCTGTTATACCCTTTCATAATTCATCTCTCTGGTAATTTCACATTTAATTTCCTTCTTTTCTCCAAGAATGGAGGTTCTGTGAGAACAAGGATTACCCTCATCTTGTTTCCCACTGTTGGTCCAGTGCATGGGGCACTACCTGACACACTGTCAGGCTCATAGTAGATACTCAGTAAATCTTTGTTCAATAATTCATCTGTCTTTGGTTCTCCCTGTTTTTTCCCCTGTGTTTATAGCACCAACAGGAGTTATTTACCACTCCTATATTGAGAGCAAATTCTTAAGAGAGCCAAAAAGGTTTTTGGAAGTAAATTCAGATGTATTTACATTTCAAATAAGGAGATATTATATACTCTTTGAGTTGGTACATGCAGTGGTTTAAAAAACATAGTATTTTAGGATTTGAAGCCAACTTGCTGATTAAATTATATAGGCGAGCCTTTTAACCATGCTGATCCTCTGTTTATTAATCTAAAGTGAGGATAAAATTATTGCCTTCCCTACATCACAGGATTGTCAAAAAGATCAAATAAAATTAGATAAAATTGTGAATGAAACCTATAAAGTACCATATAAGTATTAGTCATTAGACCTACTTTCCTAATCTACATTGAGCATTTGTCTGTATTGCATATGTAGCCTTTCTTACTCTTCATTTGTATCAGTCATATCCCCTAACGTGGTGTTGAACCTTGGCTGTTTGTTCTGCATCTGCTTTATTTTTACTGCTCAGCAGATCCCTGGGTTTGTTGGCTCCTCATGAGCTTTTGTGGATTTTTCTGCTGTGTTATAGATTGCATGTTCTGTCTGCTCTCAGTGTCTGTATTATAGTCAGCTGGTAGTGATTCTTCTACAGGTTGGAGCTGAAGTCCCTCTTCATTCAGCCTTTGTCTAAAGAATCTTTGAACTCTGTCTTGAAAAGCCAGAGTAAGCTCAACAGTTCTTATGAACCAGTCCCTATTACTTTTTTAGCACACATGGCTAATGAGTCAGTAAGATTATATTGTGTTTCTTAGTTATTTCATTTTTGCCCTCTGATACAAAAAAGGACTGGAAAATGATAATTTGACTTTCAGAATTTTAAGAACAGGCATCAAAGAAGGATAAAGAGGTACCATTATCTCTCCTTATTTTAGGAGGGTTTCCTAATTTTCTACCTTTATGCTTTATGTATAATTCCATTCTGAGCAGCTCGGAGGAACATATAAATCACTGTGTTTTCATATTTTACTAAAAAGAAATAACATTTATATGGAATCATATTGCTAAAGCATGCAAAAGAATTTTACCTTGTTCATGAGTCACTTTTATGGGTTTCAATTTCAAAAAGACTGACCGGGTGCAGTGGCTCGTGCCTGTAATCCTAGCACTTGGGAGGCTGAGGCAGGTGAATCACTTGAGGACAGGAGTTCGAGACTACCCTCGCCAACATGGTGAAACCCCATCTGTACTAAAAATACAAAAATTCACTGGGCATGGTGGTGCACACCTGTAATCCAGCTACTTGGGTGACTGAAGCATGAGAATCACTTGAACCCAAGAGACAGAGGTTGCAGTGAGCTGAGATTGTGGCACTGTACTGCACTTTAGCCTGGGTGACAGAGTGAGACTGTCTCAAAAAAAAAAAGAAAAACTAAGAGCTAATTCATTCAACAAATACTTATTAAATACTAATTGTGTGCCAGCCACTGTTCTAGCTTCTGCATATACAGTGTGAAAAATATTACTGCCTTCGGAGAGCTTAGTGGGAAAGATTGGCACTAAACATAATTATGAGGTGCTACATTATGAAAGGGAAGTACAAGTTTCCATGGGTGGGTTTTCAAGGCAGAGGGAACAGGAGGAGAAATGAGGCTGGGAGTAGCCAAAGGTGAGGCTGGAAAAGGGAGGGAAGGGCTGGATCACAGAGGATCTGAAATACCATCTTCTGGACATTTGCTTTCTCTTCTTTTTAAAAAGTGTTTTAATTTTGAATCTTCTAAAAGACAATTGGTCTTGTTAAAAAAATTTAAATGTTAAGCTTTCATATTTTAAGCCTGAGAATATATTAAAATGAGAAGTAATCTAAAAAATTGATGTTTGAAATATAGCAGAGTAGGTTTTGTGGTTATTTTCATGTAGCTCAATTTGTGTATTCTTGTTACATTTTAGACACTGGTGAAGACATTTGAAGTATGTGATCTTCCTGTTCGAGCTGCAAAGTTTGTTGCAAGGAAGAATTGGGTTGTGACAGGAGCAGTAAGTAATTAATATGAATCTCTGTTCCCATTTTCTGAGTTGGTCGATGATTATGTAAATTAGTTGCAGGATTTTGATTCCCAGTTTGTTTCGTTAATTACAGCAATGTTTTGCAGCATAGAGTTCATTCCTTGAGCCTGTAATAGTTTTTTGTATAATTTACTTGATAATAGAGATGATGGTTTTAAAATTTCTGTTTCTAGGATGACATGCAGATTAGAGTGTTCAATTACAATACTCTGGAGAGAGTTCATATGTTTGAAGCACACTCAGACTACATTCGCTGTATTGCTGTTCATCCAACCCAGCCTTTCATTCTAACTAGCAGTGGTAAGAGATGACCTCTTTTGGTCATATTCGTCTCTTTGGGTAATTCATTTTCATTCACTGAGACATGCTATTCTTTAACCACTGTTACAAATAGAATTCTAATTCCAAGCAGCCTTTACACTATTTAGATCCATTACTGTGCTATTGATGCTGCTTGTGTTTGTACTTTAATGAAATATCAACTGTACTTAGGATTTGTATAATAATTGCTCCAATTCCTGTCAGAGAAGACCTGCAAGTTTAGGTGTTTAAACATCTGAACAGAAAGGTCATTTACATATTGATGAGTGAGTTTTTGGCAGATTGCCATAGACCCTAGTCAGTTGAATCTTTGTATTTAAACTAGTTTGGTCCTTGGTATTATGTATAAACAGTAGACCTCTTAGAGGACTGGTAAAAGAAATAACACTGAATTGGTAATAGCTCTTTGAAATGTTTCTAAACTAAAAATTGAGAACTAATTAAAAACTTTTTAAAAACCAATCTTTTCAGGGCAAATGCTTGTTCTTTACATAGTCATTGCTATCACTATTCAGTCATGCTTAGATTCTAATGAATTTTTTATTACTCTTTTGTCATTCTTTAATGCCCACTGAATTTTTAAGTTTTTTCACAAAATTTTTATATTTGCTCTTTTTAATCTATTTATTTTATCTCTACTTTCCTATAGAGAGTTAAATGTATTTTTAAGATAAATAAGCATTTTGAAAACTCTGTTCGGTTTTGATTCTATTTCTGTAAGTAATGGATTATGTGATTTGTGTTAGGTTTGCTTCCCCTGAAGACTGTGTCTTAGTTCTGAAGTGAAAAAGTACAGAAATTAAAACTAACCTGAGACTTTCATTTGGCCTAGATGACATGCTTATTAAGCTCTGGGACTGGGATAAAAAATGGTCTTGCTCGCAAGTGTTTGAAGGACACACCCATTATGTTATGCAGATTGTGATCAACCCCAAAGATAACAACCAATTTGCTAGTGCCTCTTTGGACAGGACTATCAAGGTAGGGTATTCACATTGTGTGTCAGTTATCATTATTAGTGAACTATACTTGCCTTAGGTGTTTTCCTGTTGACTGGCCAGAAATTTATCCATCTTAAAAGTTTTTCTCAAAAGCCTATTTTGAAGTCAAAATAGGACTTCTCATTTTAATCTAAAGGACCTGTTCTGTTTAGAAAAATATTGTGGCAACTCAGTGCTCTTAATGAAGGAGCATTTTTCGTTGTGAAAGCAGCATGTTAATTTTTTAGCCTTTGGAAACCCAGAATAAGAAAATGCCAGTATCTTTTCTAGGTTACTACTTTCCTCTCCTTTTAGTGTATTCCTTATTGACTTATGCTCATTGTTCCTCTATTTTACATTTAAATTCCATATGCCTCTATTCTCTCTTTCTTACTCCATTTCACCACACTGCTGTCTGTTATCTTTCTAAAACACAGATTGCATCTTGTCAGTTCCTGATCTAAGGATAAAATCCAAATGCCTTAGTGTGGAATACAAGGATTTCCAAGACTAGCCTGGGCTAATATTATGCGACATCTCCTACTGTCTACTCACCATCCTCTAGAGAGCCCATGAATCTTCACAAAACCTTACTTTATTGAACTGTTCCCTCTGCCTGCAGTTCTCTTTATTTTCCTCTTTTGATATATATTCCTCCAGAGAACTAAGCTTTTAAGGCTTTGCACAAATATTTACTCTTGAGGAGCTCTTGTAAGACATCCACTTCACCTCTAGACAAAGCAAGTTATGCTTATCCCATTTCTTCCATTGCTTTTTGTCTCTGTTTCAGCCTTTCTCAGATCGAATTATAATTACATCTTTTTGGAAATCTTTCTCCCCTGAAATGCTGGATTTGGGGGGGTAGAAACTATATGTCACTCGCTTCCCCCACACATTCAGTAGCAAACAGCAAAGTGCCTTACCTCTCCTAGATGCTTAATACATGTTGCAGTGAGTGCAATCATGCTCCTTTTTTTTATCATAATATTTAAAATAGTTCCATATGCATAGACTTAAATTAACTTTTGTTAACTACATGTTTGCTTTTACCTATGTAGCACTGTTATTAGTTTTCCTTTATGTAAAATGTTATGTGTCCGAGTATCTTAGGGTTTTGACCTTAGTTATTTTGTCTTTCATTGGATTATCCTTGCTTTTTTTTCTTATTTTTTTTCTACCATTCAATCAGCATTATGTCCTTGTTTTTGACGTAGATTAAGTTTGAAATTAGTTTTAAGCTTTTTTACTAAATTAGGTTGATCTTGAGAACAAGAATTGCCTTCGGTTCCAGTAAAGTTTATTTTATACAGTAATTGATAAACATTTGTTACACATCTTTATACTCCCCACAGGGCCTCCCATATGGTAGGCACTCAGTAAATATTTGTAAAGATAAAGCTTAATCCTGTGCTGTGGTGATTTTTAACCATTTTCTACACTTTCAATTTTTAAGCAGTAATTATCTCATTTTAATATATCTTTATTTTTATGTATTTATATATTTTTGAGTTACAGTCTCTGTTACCTAGGCTGGAGTGCAGTGGCATGATCACAGTTCACTGCAACCTCAAATGTCTGGGCTGAACCGATCCTCCTGGCTCAGCCTCCCAAGTTGTTAGGACTACATGCATGTGCCATCATGGCCAGCTAATTTTTTACTTTTTTGTAGAGATGAGGTCTTGCTGTGTTGCCCAGGTTGGTCTTGAGCTCTTGGGCTCAAGTGATTCTTTCATCTGGGCCTCCTAAAGTGCTGGGATTACAGGTGTGAGCCACCATGCCCAGCGACTTTTAATATATCTTACTAAATCCATTTTCATGAGCTATATATTAAATCTCTAATAAAATAATTTCATACCCTTCAAGTAGTATTTCTCAAACATCTAGATTCCTGGACTTCACTGTTGATTGACTGAGTTATAATCTCTAGAGATAAAGCCTGGAAATTGGTGCTTTTAGAGCACACCGTAGTGATTTCACCCCCTGAAAATTCGAGTAAAATGAGAAAGAACAAAAACCTAACAGGTTTAAAAATAAAATTTCATAGCTCTTCTTTCCTGGACTTTGGCATTTTACATAATATGTCAGAAATGTGGTGGATTTGCCTTTTGAAAAGCAAGGCCCCATACTGACTGGCAGATGCTGTTGCTCTCTGAAGGTATGGCAGTTGGGCTCTTCGTCACCAAACTTCACTCTGGAAGGACATGAGAAAGGCGTGAATTGCATTGATTACTACAGTGGTGGGGACAAACCATACCTCATTTCAGGTGCAGATGACCGTCTTGTTAAAATATGGGATTATCAGGTACAATTTTTCATAACCTTACTTCTGTATGTTAGATATGTTTCTTACTACTAATTATAGGACAGTTAAGACTTGGATTATTGAAATCTGTTCACAGCATAATAACTTACGGTATCAGTATTTGCACCTAAACTATGTTCCCAGAATTCTCCATAAAAATGAAAACAATGCATATCAAGATTAAATAAAATATCAGCATGTTCATATTTCATTTCATAACAGCATTTAGAAATTTTAACATTTTAATGTTGAATTTTCCTCCATAATCTTCATATTTGTAAGCCAGCAGATCAACAAATACCAATAATTTTGCCACATTTCAGAACTCTTATAAACCTAGTAATGAACTCTTGTTAACATGCTTCTATCTCTAAGATTTTCTTATATTTTGATATTTTTTTCACAACAAAAGTTCCCATAAGCAATTAATAAAATGAGGCCTAGAAAGTCAGTTTTACCTTGAAACATTTTCAAATTTATATTTATCCAGATAAAAATATTAAATGCTAAAGCAGTACTGTCTACTTAGCCAGTGATAGTTGGTGTGAGTTTTAGGGGAAAATCCATTATCCTGAGAATTTGGGGGAATAATATTCAGATGAAAGCCTGCTTGGTTTTTTTCTCCCTCTTTAAATATAATAGTTATATTTACATTTATTTATTTTATAAAATAATCAGATAAAATATATGTACAACAAGATCATCCTATTTCAAAACTTTCTGTATTGGATATTATTTAGATTGTCATAACTAATTACTATCATTTATAATGTATCTATACATTGAGAAATTTAAGGTTAGGCTGGTTACATGGTTTTCACTAATAAGAAATGTTTTCTATGTCTTCATTATAGAATAAAACATGTGTGCAGACACTGGAAGGACATGCCCAAAATGTGTCTTGTGCTAGCTTTCATCCTGAGTTGCCAATTATTATCACAGGTTCAGAAGATGGTAAGTTAGAAGGGTATGTTTATTCCCTATGTTGGTAACTACTGAGTGGGCATTTAAAGCAAATAATGTCTCTGCATTGTAATTGGAGATTTCCAAGGATTTTGACTGAAGTACTAGACTTAAGCCATAAAAGAGTAATATTTTTCTTGAAGTACTAGACTTAAGCTATAAAGAATAAAGGGACATTATTTTCATTAGCATCATTATCATCATTCTCATGTATTTTGATTCTGTCTCTTAAATAAGAGGACATCAGACTTCCTAGAGAAAAATTGAAAAAGCATGTGCTTTGGAGTCAAACAAACCTGGGTTCAAAATCAGGCTGTTACTTCATTAATGTGTGGTTTGGGCAAACTATGAAATGGAAACACATAAATCCATAGGATTACAGTGAGAAGAAATCATGTGTAGAAAGCATCTGGAACATAGGAAACACTCTACCCAGAAAATCTGGTTATTATTTCATGTTTAAAATTGTAATTCTTAGGTTTTGTTTCTTATATGTTGTCTGTTGTTTGTTTATGTTGCTTTTTAAAATCATTTAAAGACAGTAGACCAAACAATTGGTCATTAAACTGCCAGGAAGTGTTATCTTTTTGAATAGAAAGACTTCCATGGGTGTCTTTCACCTAACACAGTTTATTGTCAGCTGTTTGTATCAAAAGGGAATATTTACATTGTTCTTTTTAGGAACAGTACGTATTTGGCATTCAAGTACCTACCGACTAGAGAGCACACTGAATTATGGAATGGAGAGGGTATGGTGCGTGGCCAGTCTAAGAGGGTCCAACAATGTTGCTTTGGGCTATGACGAAGGGAGCATCATTGTTAAGGTAATTAAACTATCCTCAGTAGGTGGACATAGGCAAAGCCATTTTCTTTGTATTTTAATACTGTCATCTTCCAAGTCACCAGTTTTGTAAAACTGGCACTTCTTTCATTAAGCGCTAGACATTAAGCAATGAAGATTTAAAGTGGAAGAAAGGAAATAGAGCTCTCTGTTAGGTGAAAAAATAATCTATTTTATTATGGTTTTATTCATTTTTCTTTTCTGGTTTTTTTTTTTGTTTTTTTTTTGAGATGGAGTTTTGCTCTGTCGCCAGGCTGGAATGCAGTGGTGTGATCTTGGCTTATTGCAACCTCTGCCTCCTCGGTTCAAGCAATTCTCCTATCTCAGCCTCCCAAGTAGCTGGGGACTACAGGTGCACACCACCACACCCAGCTAATTTTTGTATTTTTAGTAGAGATGGGGTTTCACCATGTTGGCCAGGATGGTCTTGATCTCTTGACCTCGTGATCCTCCTGTCTCGGCCTCCCAAAGTGCTGGGATTACAGGCGTGAACCACTGTGCCTGGCTTATTTTTCCTTTTCATTGCTGAGAGCTATTTGTCTGTCTTACAGCTTGGTCGGGAGGAACCTGCCATGTCCATGGATGCCAATGGAAAGATAATTTGGGCCAAGCATTCAGAAGTCCAGCAGGCCAACCTAAAGGCAATGGGAGATGCTGAAATTAAAGATGGAGAAAGATTGCCACTGGCAGTAAAGGATATGGGCAGTTGTGAAATATACCCTCAGACTATTCAGCACAATCCTAATGGGCGGTAAGCCATCACCAAAATTTGTCTCTCAGCTTCTGTGTATGTTAGAACCAGTTTGCAGATCCACAGTCCACTCTTAACTCGTGGTTGGCATCTCTAATCATTCCTCTGTGTGCTTTTGTCCCGGCCCCACAATTCTCAACACAGCTGCAGGTAGCCATGCCAGTTGAACAAGTTGGTATGAAAGATAGAGCATGTTTGCCCTCCTGGCCTTGTTCTATACCACACAATTTTGAATAGTTAAATAGTACTGTTTACTGTTATTTCACATGCATTGAGTTTGTGTTCTTGTGTGCTCCTTTGAGGGTAAGGAGTATATCTTATGCTGAGACTTGGTAGGTGCCCTCTCTAAATGCTTGCTGACTTACTGCTCTTAAGAAGAAAAGCTGACTCCGAGATGTGTGTGTGTTGAAAAAGTTTTGAAATTGGTAGTAATTCTGTTTCTTATGTGTAATTTGAACTGTTAGTTGAACTTCTCCCTTAAGATTTGTAAGTCACCAAACATCTGGTGAGAGAAGAGTTTCTAGCACAGTTAAGTCTAAACTTGTGGAGCTTTTAATATTATTTTATAGTAGATCTGAGCACCGTGTAATGCTGTCCTGAGTATTGAAAAAGACAAAAGATATAAACCAAGTATGCCTCCTAGTTCAGTAAACGGTATTCATAATTATTTGTAACATAATTGTCTTATGAAGGTTAAGAACTCATTATGCGTATTTCCCTTAATATCATAAAACATTCTTTGCCATAAGTTTTGCCTTTGGCAGTCTTTTGATACCAGCCTTTACAGTGTTATAAATAACTTTAAAGAGAGTTGTTTTATATCCATTGGGAAAATTTTAGTTGACTATGCAGCATTCTGTTTTTACTCATTATTTAAATGTTAAAATATCTTCTGTGTTTTGATAAATTTAACAGTCTTTAAAAACTGGAGTGAGATATTTTTATTCATTTGAATAATCAGCTTTAAAATGAAGACAGTCTTTGCAATAATATAGTGCCTTCCTGTGGTATAAATGTCATGAGCAAAGTGCTAGGCATCTTGGTGCTCAATAAATACTGGTTGAATAACTGGAATCTTCCTCCCTTGCATCTCCAGCCATTCTCACCTTCCTGTCTCCAGTTGCCTTTATTTATGAGAAGGCTATTCCAGTAACATTTCAGCAGTAGTGCCATATTCAGAATTTCCTTTTTTGATTTGTTGGCTAGAATTTTTCTTGTAGCTTTGTATTCAAAGAAATGCGTAACATTTAAAAGATGTTAAATTGTAATAATGAACTAAAATAACATTTGTTATTAGAATTCTTTTACCATAATATGAATTACTGTTTCTTAACTTCTACATGTTTTTGGTCCTCTGTACTTCCCTCCCTGGCTTCTGTGATTTCTAGGTTTGTGGTGGTATGTGGTGATGGGGAGTATATCATCTATACAGCAATGGCATTGAGAAACAAGAGCTTTGGATCTGCTCAGGAGTTTGCATGGGCCCACGATTCTTCAGAGTAAGTTTTGGCTGTGTGATAGCCAGCTTGCCCTGATTGCAGATGTGTTATGTGCTGCTTGAGAGACTCGGGGCTTGATGTCGGCCATGCTTCTCTGTGTTAAAAAGCAGTTCTCACCAGAGCTGTCTGTCCGTTGTAAGATTAGAGTCAGAGGCAACTATGTAGCCTGAGCTGTCTTTGCCCTTTCTTTGTTCTGTGTTGAGCTGGCTCGCTCAAGCTAATATAATAATCCCATTCCTATGAGGACTCAGCACCCATTTCTTTGATGAAGCCCATGGCAGGACCTGTTGCTTTATGGGCTTAAGGCACAGTAGACCCTTAAGTCTGCTTTGACAGGCCTTGGCATGCCCCCCCTATCATGTGGTGTCCTGAGGTGCTACTGCCCCTTTATGAGCTACTTGGGAGAGATGTTGTGGTTTGATCATTTTGATGAGAAATCTATTAAAACTTATTTTCTGTGATAGTACCCACTGCCTGTTCTTAACTAATTTCTGTCTGAATTCAGAGTGTTCGTAAAATGTTCTCATTAAAAGCAGGAAAGATCGTTTAACTCTGGCTTTTAAAGTCATTGACTCTGGTTCCTTTTTTTATTCCTGTTTAATGCATGTAATAAATGTTAGGGGTTTGGTGTTTTCAGACCACACAACTGAATTACATCTTCACAGTTTTTTTTAGTTTTGTTTGCCTCACATTTTATGTTTCATCTTGCCCCCAACAGTGGGGTAACTTAAGCCTCAGCACTGCAAAAGAAGATAAATTCTAAAAAATGTTATAACAGTAGACTGATTGAGAGGTATGGAATTGTTCTGATCTTTTCATAAATTTCCTAAATACACTTACACACACACAGTTCTGTGTATTCAAAGGTACTTTGTTATCTTAAGCAGAGTTACAGTTTATGAACTGCTTTCTCTCACCAAACCTTCCTCTGTTTTGATAGTTCCCTTTTTTCAGCTTTATCCAGCCGAGACCTTGCTCAGCATCTCTCCTGTCCTGAGCAAAGCCCTCATCACATCACTTCCTCACACAGTCTCAAATATCCAGTGATAGCCAGAGCCCCTTTTTTCAAGGCAGAGGCCTGAGTATAAGCAGTTTCCTAGGTTGTTGCTGAGTGTGACTGACTAATGAGCCATTTGTCACAGTTGTTATTATTTAAGTCACCCTTATTGAGGTATAATTTACAGAAGACAGAATGTACTATTTAATTGTACAGTGGTCCCCTCATCTGTGGTTTCCCCTCCTGCAGCTTTAGTTACCCACAGTCAACTGTGTTCCAAAAATATTAAGTGGAAAAGTCCAAAACTAAACAACTCATAAGTTTTAACTTGCCCAGTGTTCTGAGTCGCATGATGAAATCTTGAGCCATCCCACCTGGGACATGAATCATCCCCTCGTCTAGCATATCCATATTGTATATGCTACCTATCTCTTACATTATAGGAAAAAACATAGTGTATATAGGGTTCAGTACTATCTGAAGTTTTGGATATCCATTGGGGCTTAGAACGTATCCCCCATGGATAAGGGAGGACTGCTGGTCATGTCAGTAGATTTGGGCAAATGTATGTGATCCATAACCACCAACAGAGTCAAATGAACATTTCTGTCATCCCCCCAAAATCCCCTTGCCTCCATTAACAGCTACACCCCCCCACCCACCCATTCCCCAGTCCCGTCAAACACCAGTCTGCCTTTTGTCACTGTATAGATTAATCTTTAGAGTTTCATATAAACGGAATCATATGGTATGCACTTTTGTGTCTAGCATCTTTTGTTCAGTATAATGTTTTTGAGATTCATCCATATTCTTCCCTGAATTAGTAATTTATTTGCAGAGTAGTATTTCAGTATATGAATACACCATAATTTGTTTAATCATTCAACTATTGTGGACATTTGGGTCATTTTCAGTTTCTAAAATAGCTTGTAAGCCCTAGTAATTGATGTCATACACAGTGTAAAACCCTTTTATCATTTCTCCAACTGTAAGGAGTTCTCTGATCTCTTAGGAAAACAGTACATCAGAGAATCTTCAAATACTATTTTATATTTTTGCATAATTACTGAAAAATATTTGAAGATATTTCCAACATTTGGTGGAATTATGATTTAGTATATAATATGTTGTGTTTGCCTTCCCTTTTTTCTCCCAGGTATGCAATAAGAGAGAGCAACAGTGTTGTAAAGATATTTAAGAACTTTAAGGAAAAAAAATCATTTAAACCAGATTTTGGAGCAGAAAGTGAGTGTGATCTACATATGATACATTTTTAGATGCTTTTTAATGGCTCAAAAATGCCTATGCAAAACTCTTTTTATGTTCCCTTTAGGTATCTATGGAGGCTTCTTATTGGGAGTCAGATCTGTAAATGGCTTAGCCTTCTATGACTGGGACAATACAGAACTCATAAGAAGAATTGAAATTCAGCCCAAACATGTGAGTTTCCCCTCCATTGTTGTTTCTGAATATTTGTGTGATGAGTTCTGGGTCCCTAAGACCAAGAAGTGTCTTTTGTACTCTGCTGTCCCTCTTCCATTGTCAAAACACATTTAAAATATAAAACAGGACTTAGAATTTATATAACTTTTTATACTTTTGAAATACACAATGTCTACTGCCTCATTAGGATACCACAATCCTGATTTTCTGAGCAATTGAAGATAAGTGGGAGTGCTATTTTGACAGAATAAAAAAACATGCTTTGAGAACAAGAAGTCAGAGAATTCTTGACTTGGAAAGGCCTTCTTCCACATAGTTCAGAAAACTTTTTCATATATTTTGATAATAGCTGCTTGAACTTGAGGTGACCATCTCCAGTGACAGTGTTTACCTTTAGAACTGCCCACTACTTTGACAGTTTTCACTGTCAGGAGATTATCTTTGGAAACCAACCAGCTGTCCTGGGGTCTGGGTTCTAGAGCATGCATTCTCTTTTCTTTCTTTCTTTTTTTTTTTAATTGTACTTTAGGTTCTGGGATACATGTGCAGGTCATTCTGGATTGTTGCATAGGTACACACATGGCAATGTGGTTTGCTGCCTCCATCCACCCCGTCACCTGCATCTGGCATTTCTCTCCATGTTATCCCTCCCCAACCCCCCGCTGTCTCTCTTTTGGCCCCCATCCAACAGACCCCAGTGTGTGATGCTCCCCTCCCTGTGTCCATGTGTTCTCATTGTTCAATACCTGCCTATGAGTGAGAACATGCGGTGTTTAATTTTCTGTTCTTGTGTCAGTTTGCTGAGAATGATGGTTTCCATATTCATCCATGTCCCTACAAAGGACACAAACTCATCATTTTTTATGGCTGCATAGTATTCTATGGTGTACATGTGCCACATTTTCCTTGTCCATTCCATCGTCGATGGGCATTTGGATTGGTTCCAAGTCTTTGCTATTGTAAATAGTGCTGCTATGAACATACGTGTGCATGTGTCTTTATAATAGAATGATTTATAATCCTTTGGGTATATTACCCAGTAATGGGATTGCTGGGTCAAATGGAATTTCTAGGTCCTTCAGGAAGCGCCACAGTGTCTTCCACAATGGTTGAACTAGTTTACACTCCCACCAACAGTGTAAAAGTGTTCCTGTTTTTCCACATCCTCTCCAGCATTTGTTGTCTCCCAATTTTTTAATGATTGCCATTCTAACTGGTGTGAGATGGTATCTTGATGTGGTTTTGATTTGCATTTCTCTAATAATCAGTGATGATGAGCATTTTTTCATGTGTTTGTTGGCCTCATATATGTCTTCTTTTGGAAAGTGTTCATATCCTTCACCCACTTTTGGATGGGTTTGTTTGTTTTTTTCGTAAATCTGTTTTGGTCCTTTGTAGATTCTGGATATTAGCCCTTTGTCAGATGGGTAGATTGCAAAAATTTTTTCCCATTCTGTTGGTTGCTGGTTCACTCTAATTGTTTCTTCGCTGTACAGAAGCTCTGGAGTTTAATTAGGTCCCATTTGTCTATTTTAGCTTTTGTTGCCATTGCTTTTGGTGTTTTAGTCATGAAGTCCTTGCCTATGCCTATATCCTGAAGGGTTTTGCCTAGGTTTTCTTCTAGGGTTTTTATGGTGTTATGTCTTATGTTTAAGTCTTTAATCCATCTGGAGTTAATTTTAGTGTAAGGTGTCCTGAAAGGGTCCAACTTCTGCTTTCTGCACACTGCGAGCCAGTTTTCCCACACCATTTATTAAACAGGAAATCTTTTCCCCATTGCTTTTGTCAGGTTTGTCAAAGATCAGATAGTTGTAGATATGTTGTGTTGCCTCCAGGGCCTCTGTCTGTCCCATTGGTCTATATCTCTGTTTCGGTACCAGTACCATGCTGTTTTGATTACTGTAGCCTTGTAGTATAGTTTGAAATCAGGTAGCGTGATGCCTCCAGCTTTGTTCTTTTTGCTTAGGATTGTCTTGGCTATGCAGGCTCTCTTTTGGTTCCATATGAATTTTAAGGTGGTTTTCTCCAGTTCTGTGAAGAAGGTCATTGGTAGCTTGATGGGGGATAGCATTGAATCTATAAATTACTTTGGGCAGTATGGCCATTTTTGCGATAGTGATTCTTCCTAATTATGAGCATGGAATGTTTCTCCATCTGTTTGTGTCCTCTCTTACTACCTTGAGCAGTGGTTTGTAGTTCTCCTTGAAGAGGTCCTTTACATCCTTTGTTAGTTATATTCATAGGTATTTTATTCTCTTTGTAGCAATTGTGAATGGGAGTTTGCTCATGATTTGGCTGTCTGTTAGTCTGTCATTGGTGTATAGAAATGTTTGTGATTTCTGCATGTTGATTTTGTATCCTGAGACTTTGCTTAAGTTCCTTATCAGTTTAAGGAGATTTTGGGCTGAGATGATAGGGTCTTCTAAATATACAATCATGTCGTCTGCAAATAGAGAAAATTTGACTTCCTTTTTTCCTAATTGAATACCCTTTATTTTTTTTTTCTTGCCTACTTGCTCTGGCTAGAACTTCCAATACTATATTGAATAGGAGTGGTGAGAGAGGGCATCCTTGTCTAGTGCCAGATTTCAAAGGGAATGCTTCCAGCTTTTGCCCATTCAGTATGATATTGGCTGTAGGTTTGTTGTAAATAGCTTTTATTGTTTTGAGATATGTTCCTTTGATACCTAGTTTATTGAGAGTTTTTAGCATAAAGTGCTGTTGAATTTTGTCGAAGGCCTTCTCTGCATCTATTGAGATAATCATGTGGTTTTTGTCTTTGGTTCCGTTAATGTGGTGGATTACATTTATAGACTTGCATATGTTGAACCAGCCTTGCATCCCTGGAATGAAGCCTACTTGATGGTGATGGACAAGCTTTTTGATATGCTGTTGCAATCAGTTTGCCAGTATTTTATTGAAGATTTTTGCATCTATGTTCATCATGGATATTGGCCTGAAGTTTTCTTTCCTTGTTGAGTCTCTGCCGGGTTTTGGTATCAGGATGATGTTGGTCTCATAAAATGATTTGGGAAGGGTTCCCTCGTTTTGGATTGTTTGGAATAGTTTTAAAAGGAGTGGTACCAGCTCCTCTTTGTATGTCTGGTAGAATTCAGCTGTGAACCCATCTGGACCTGGACTTTTTTTGGTTGGTAGGCTATTAATTGCTGCTTCAGTGTCAGCCCTTGTTACCGGTCTGTTCAAGGTTTCAACTTCTTCCTGGTTTAGGCTAGGGAGGGTGCAAGTGTCCAGGAATTTATCCATTTCTTCCAGGTTTACTGGTTTATATGCATAGAGTTGTTTGTAGTAATCTCTGACTGTAGTTTGTATTTCTGTGGAATCAGTGGTGATATCTCCTTTATTGTTTTTATTGCATCTATTTGATTCTTCTCCCTTTTCTTTTTTATTAATCTGGCTAGCAGTCTATTTTGTTGATCTTTTCAAAAAACCAGCTCCTGGATTTATTGATTTTTTTGAAGGGTTTTTTTGTGTCTCTATCTCCTTCAGTTCTGCTCTGATCTTAGTTATTTCTTGTCTTCTGCTAGCTTTTGGGTTTTTTTTTTTTTTTTTTTTTTTTTTTTTTTTTTTTTTTTTTTTTTTTTTTTTTTTTTTTTTTTTTTTTTTTTTTTTTTTTTTTTTTTTTTTTTTTTTT